>KZ872017.1:17118-30489 GCA_003456935.1 Machilis hrabei
TTGCATAACAGACAGGACAGGGGTAAAACTTAAGAAATACTCTAAAATTTCACAAAAACACAAATAACTGAAAACTGTTCCTGACAATATATATACATACATGACTTCACAAACAGTCATGCCTTATGCTGGAGTCGAATGCCCTCTTGGTCCAGAACTTGGTGCTCTAATCACAAGCAGATCGGCGCTACTTGGGCTGCAGTCTTCAGTGTGTGCATGTATCGTATAAGGGAATCATTTGTTGCTAAAATATTGGTATTTTTTACTTTTATTAATTAAACTAGCATTATACAATGATAAATGATTAACTATATCTGCGTTTGACAGCCGAAGTAAGTACACATGGCAACACATTCCTAAGATAATATTAAAGAATTCCATTCCAAGTATCACCCGGCTGACCTAGTCAATCACAATTCTAACCTCAAATATATAGGCCTATATTTAAGCCGCTTTTAACGTGAATTTAATCTCCGAAAGATAATATTACTCGAAAATCCGTAGTTTACGTTATTAATTGTAATTCCTCATTTGCTTTACATCACCTATTAGTCAATTTTTGAAAACGTTTTGGCTTCCTGATATTGTATTCGAGAACATCATTTTACATCATGTTTACATCAAAATTAATTAAGTCAGTTGTAAAAGACTTTGAAATATTTAAGAGGATGACGTTATATTGCCATCGCTAACTCCTAGGTCAATACTGACTATTAACACTTTCAAATTATATTCATGATTACGATATTTTTTTTACGTGGTAAAAACATTTACTCAAGAAACATCAAAGCGTAGATGAGTACTAAACTTATATTGATCTCTTGCCTGGAACTGTGTCCACTAAACAATCTAAGGATAGGAAATGATGCACGTGAAGTGATATAAATAATGGTAATGAAGACAATTGCGTCGTAAAACCACCATTTTTGTTGATTAAGAAAAAAGAAAATACATTATTCAAAAATACGTAAGGAATGACACATTATACATAACTAACATTACTATCAACAGGTAGTAGTGGACTTTTCAGCCTGATGATGTGATGATGATGTTAGGTTTTACGGCTACTCGACACACATGGGTCATTCGAGCCGGTTTACAAATCCAGTACTCACTATTTTTATGAAGGTGGTGATGAACACTTTTTATTGAGACCGTGAATAACACCCAGCCCTAGCCAGGAATCGAACCTGGGACCTCCGGCGTGCAAGGCCAAGTGGCTAACCACTAGGCTACCGGGACCAGCTTTTCAGCCTGAAAACTGATCATAGTAGCTAGCTCTAGTTAGAGAGATTATCGGTTTGATTCCTATCTAATGTAGTTTTTTTTAGAGATGTATTATACAGGGTGGTCTACGTAAAGCGTTACGAATTTATATCCCGAAAACAAAGCACTTTACAAAAAACTATGCATACAAAATTTGTTTTGTTTTAAAGGGGAAAAAGACCAGTATTATTTACTTTTCATTTGGTGGACGTTTTCAAGGTCGTTTGAAGGTCACCTTTGGTTTTTAAAATAGAAACCTATATTTTTCTTTGCAGATTCGAATTCTACGCAAAAATACAAGCAATATTATTTTATATAAATTGTATTTTATAAATTAATTTAACATTAAAAGTTCGTTTTGTACTCTGTAAATGACTCGCTGTATGTAGTAGTATCCCCATATAGAAATTTTTAGAACACTAATGTTACAAAAACAAATATTAGTTTAATGTATGGGTAATAATTAATTAATTTAAATTCAATGAATCTCCAGATACAGTGTCAACCCTACATATAAAAAAAAATTGGTTTCTTTTCTATTCTAACCTAAATACGGTTTGTATAAAATAATGTTTCAGACAAAAGTTACTTGTATTTTTCCGTAAAATTCGAATAGACAAAGAAAAATTGAGGTTCCTATTTGAAAAACCAAAGTTGACCTTATAACGACTTTGAAAACGTCCACCAAACAAAGAGTAAATTATACGGTTCTCTTTTCCCTTTAAAACAAAACAACTTTTGTAGGAACTACTTTTTTAAAGTGCTTTGTTTTCGAGCTATAAATTCGTAACACTTTATGAGGACCACCCTGTATGTCGTATTGTCTTTACGATAATGACAACAACATCTTACTACATTTTCCACCATTATTAACTACAAAAAATATGTACACGGAACGTATAACAATATATCACCGTCATTAACTTTCTGTTATACACGCGTCTCATTATTGCATATGTGTAAATTGTCAATTGCACGGCAGTATCACTAATGCTCCATTTGATGATTTATTGTTACGTCTTATCGGGAGTGACCAGAGAATAAGTATGATTTATGATTTATAACAACGATTTAATCATCAAAACTGAGCTTGGTAGTACACTCAAAGATAGCCAAAACATCATGCTTATCCTATCACGGTATTTTGAATCACGTTTGTTTCCAGTGTGGCATTAAAGTAAAATTAATTGATCTTTTTGAAACAATGTTGAATGTTTATAACAAAAATGCATTTACATTAGCAAACTTTTGATCTATACAATTGTAAAATATGTATTTATTTCTAACTTTTACATACAAAAAATATGAAATAGTATGTTATTTACACGGAAAAAATAGTTAGTTGCTCCAAACAGCTTGCAGGGTTGATTTTGGTTTTACCCAGTAGCTGGTTGATACAACCATCTCATAGGGTAGTCAAATATGCAGTCAGTTCCAGTAACGTATCAAATGGTCACACTGTCCAATCGCATGGTTGTCGCAAACTGTTCATAACCAACTACCAAATTGAGTGGTCACTGCAACTAGCCGTTTTTCTCCGTGTAATTTTAAATTAAATGCTTTTGAACTATACCCGATACAAAAGTAAAGTAGTACTGCTTTATGGTAAAACCCAAACAAAATATGCAATGGATTATATCCGCTAAATGAATATAAATTCGTCAAAGTTTGCAGAAAATGTTACAAAATAACAATCGAATATTAAATTAAAAATAATGTATATCGCAATTCATGAATTGACCATAGAAACTCTGTTACCTTGCGTATATAGGACAAATATTTCGGATTTGAACCTAGAACTTCTTTCATCCATTCATCAACCCATGTTGACGACGGTATTACTACAGTGTCCTTGAATAAGAAGTGGTTGACAGACCTATCTCGCCCGTGGATACAAATTTGAAGGTTTTTGATGCCAAATTTGATAAACACGCGACGGTAGGTACTGCCATCTAATATCTGATTCTGTATATATGTCATCATAATATCTGATTCTGTACATATTTCATCATATTTAATCAAGAAATTGTCATATTTCAATATTCGAATGGCTTTTGTATAAAATAAGGTTAACACTGAATGTAAACACAAAGTACGTTTATATGACAAAAAAAATTGTGATTAAATACGTAATTACGAGGCTAAACTTATTTTTTAAGAACAAAGAAAACCCCGCTATTGAAGTATGTACAAAAATGGATAATAGATGGCAGCACCTTCCATCACGAGTTTATCACTTTTGGCATCCGCATAGCGACAATAAATTAATTTGAGGTTTGTATACTACTTTTTCTAGACTACTATAGTACTCGGGTTTTTTGGCAAAAAGTAATATTAATTAATAATAACTAAAACTACGTTACTATGTTTATATTCTTTATACGCTGTAACATGTCTGTGTCTTGCAAACGTATTTTGATTAAATGAAATGTAAATTCTATACTAAAATAAAGTTAAGACATAATTGGAGGTTGTACGTTCAAGTCCTGAACACTGTACTATATACAGTATATAATGGGTAATCTAGTTCATAGATGATTATTTAAATTAATGATGTATAGAGTTTACTCGTACAGTATTTTTCCCTGCATGGAGATTAATCTTGGAATCTATTCAGCGATTCAATTCCCGGTAAAGGTAAAATCATTATTCAAAAAAACACTACACCTTATACACACATTTATCATAGAAGTTCTCACTCTTTATATGTAAATTGAATAGAGCTTTTTTGACTGTAAGAGTACTTAGAGAAGTAATTTCAGCTTTTGAAATTTCACAACGTTTCAGATGCATTTATGTTCTCAGATTGAATGGTTAGGTAGGATTTTTTTTTCAAAATTAAATTCAAAATATGTAATTCAATTTTACTCAATTTATTGTTAGTCACCTGAAGAATGAATCTGAAACTAAAAATATATAACCAAGAAAGCGTATAGTTATACAATTCAGTTTTTAATTTAAAAAAAAATAATGTAGATTTCACAATTTTCGGGGCATTTATACTTTATATATGCAGGTCAGTAAGCATATGCTTTTTCATGTGTTTGCAATAAAAGGGCAAACTAACACATTTTCTCAAGGATGTTCAACAACGCCGGATTGTAAACAGTAATGAAAGCTGCATTAATAATAAACGAAATTATTTATCTATTTTATATGATATCCGTCATGTCCCTGATAACTGTTGCATACAGTTAATGTAGCAGCCGATTAGCCAGACCACAAGCCAAGGAGAGCGTCTCAGCTGCAATGCAAAGTGACAGTTTTGACATTGGAGATATGGCGTAAAGAAGATTAAATTGTTGTTGTGATTTTACTCGATGCCAATTTCCGCTTAAACATGACCAGTTTAACATAAATCTAGATTGAGAAATCCACGCGGAAACGACTGGACCACATACTGTAAGCGCCAACGTAGCTCCATTTCGTAAAGTACAGAAAACATGGAACGACGTTTTTCGCAGAGCATTTCAAACAATTGGTTCAGTCGTGGAAAAACTCAATGTCACTTGTGATTAGGCACATGAACTATATGGTGATTAATTTCGGACTGAAGGTTTAATATGAGGAATATCTCATGACAAGATTAACACAGGAGTGTGTAACACCAATAATACTATTTTCGGTTTCACGATATATGAAGCAGCATTCATTATTTTGCAATAATGGCAATGGTTCCCGTCAAGTGATTCCGTTAAGTCTCGCCGATAATCTAGACGTGTCTCACCCGGTTATCGACTCCTAGTCGACAGAAAGTCGGGTAATACAACGAAACGATATGTTCTACTCAATTCTGGATCGCATCTTTGCGGAATTTGTGAACCAGCTGGATGGTCAGGAACTTACATGTTATTAATTTTATTTTACTCAGCAGGTCAACCACTATCAAGGTAGAGGACAATATTAATAAGTATATACAATAAAATTACATCTTGTTCAAATGGAAGTTGCTGTTTCTGGTGGATGACAAATGCAAATGATTGCAAAGTTAGTACCACTTCCTTTCCATCTCTCTAAGAGGTAATGGATCCGTCGGTTACTGTCCTAAGGAAAGAGCATAGTGTTTTCTCTTAAGTTATCTTTAATTTCAGTCTTGATTTGCAGGTTAAAAGTCACCCTACACTGTCTCCTTGACCTCAATCAATGCTTCCTGTGGCATTTCATGTTTGATCCAACAGGAGTATACTTCGAACCATGGAAATCAACAAGGCTTCAGATTCTGATAGAAGACATACTTTGGACTAAAAATAATGTGCTCCAGAAAACAAACCCATGTAGCCTTTAAACTCTTATAATGTCTTACAAGTCAGGTGTCTTGCCTAACTGCTGAGATCTTGTTCATGTTCCACTATCCCTAAAATGTAATAGGGTCCTGCCTTTTACTGACCGTCCATTAACTCTTGTATTGTTGTACCTTAGATCATGGAAAAGGTGTTTAAAAGTAATTTTTGTTTCATAACTTGAGTCCTGCAAACCAATCTGTTATTATCAGTACGGTTTCCGTTACGGTCATTTTACAGGTGATCTCCTTTCTTTCGTTATGCATCTGTGTAGCCAATCACTTGAAGGCTTCGAGAATCTCCAAATCTTTCGATAGAGTTTGGTACAAATACATTATATACAAACTCCTTTCCTTAGGACTACCACATCAATTATACCAATGGATTTCAAGTTTTCTGAGTAACATATTAATCGATTAATTAGTTCTTAATGGTACTTTATTGTTTTAAATTTTAGAAATTGATGATCTTTACTAAGTTTTCATGATCTGAGATCGAAATAAATTATTTATATTGTGGTTGTGTAAATTGACAACATTAGTTTTTTAATGTCTTTAGTGAATCTAATTTGTATTTCACTGACGTGCAGCAAAAGGGAGATCGTTCAATGATTTCACATACGAGTTATGCGCCTTTTTTTACAGACTAGAGTAGTATTATTGAGCAAAAGATCCAGTAATGAAATACTTAAAATATTTCGTACATTTGGCAGTGACTCAGTTTACACAAATACAAGTTTTGGGAAATCACATATTACTTTTAAAAAAAGTCAACTAGACCACTTTATTATGCTAATTTACCTCAAGTATTTTGAAACATTAAAAGTGTATGCTATTTCTATAATGTAGATTACATATACAAAAAAAAAAATACTAACATCAAAGCTGTCCAATTTAAAAAAAAACAACATAGAAAAGCACACATTCAGAACACTCTTGTTATTGAATATATATTTTGTTAGGTTTTTCTACAAAAGCAAAGCAAATATTATTCAATTGAATTATAAATTAAAACCCAGTTATTTCACAGTACTTGATAGTATCAAATATCGTAAAGAGAAGTATAATACTGATATATGTGCGTCCATATAAAATTAGTATTTTAAATAATTTTTACTTTTGAAAGTCATCAAACATCGTTTTTTTACGCAAAATAATATGGATACAGATAGCTTGCAGAATTGTTTGAACATAATTATGGTTGTCGCCGAGTGCATTTTCATATATTACAAATGTTTTGGCATGCAATACATCACTCGTTCAAGTATTTATGCTATGCGATTTAATGTACTGTATATCTTCTATCTTGGTACATGACCTGTCCGAGCTCTAGGTTGTGGATTCGAATCCCACATAGATTATGAATTTTTGTGATGTCTATTCATCTATATTGATCAAATCAAGAATTGTTCATCGTTTTGGAATGACCTATCTGCTGTCAGTGGAATGTCAAATGACACGTACAGTAACATTATCTGCTGTCTTCGTTCCATATGTTCTGTGTTTTCCGAAATTAGAACGTTTCCATACAATGTTTGTACAACCTTTGGATTCACATGGTTGTGTAATTTGTTTTTCATTTTCTCCACTCTCTTCATTTCCATTCCATATTTTCCAGGTTCTATTATATACCCCGTATTGTATCTGCCAGTCCAGTTTTTTTATGTTGATTCGCGAAAGCACTATGAGTGCCAAAAGTGAACATAGAACTAAGAGGAAATCAAGTGTTTATTAACCTTTGATTTGAATTTTGAAGATTGTATGTATCAGGAAAAACAGATGACTGTATTCAGCTCCAAAGTTCGGAAATTCGAGGGAAAATACGGTTCTGTGGGTACAAACTTAATAGTGTATGGATGACATGAGACACTTTGGCTGGTAGTACGAACATAGTTCAAATCAGGAGGAATTAAAAATGTGACAGGCGGATTTTGAGTTGTGCTGAGAACCTAGACAATAGCCTTGGATGGTTTCGGGTGCAGTATGTCAACAGTTTTTATATATAAAGTACGTTACATGTCTATATTATCAGACCTCAATTTAACAATTAATGTGATGTCGCTTTGTCAGTTACTCCAGGAACTTTAACTGTGTCATATGTTAATTTGACTAGGGAACAGGAATGTTATATTATATACCTTATCATAATTAATTACCCACCCAAGACATACAATTATGTGTTCTGGTTGATTAAGATAACGAAGCCCATTTATGCTAAGCTGTAAAAGTTTTTATCCTATTTCGTGTGTTTCAATATATCATTGCCTCATTAAGATAAGTGAGAGAACTGCACTTCCTGTTTAGCCGGAGCAGAAGATAGCACCGTGTTTGATAACACGTAGCACTGAACGGCTGGTAAATATTAAGAAATAATAACAAGAACTTCATTCAGTAATTTGTATAGCTAACAATAATAGCGGAAACCTTTTAACTACTATGTAATATTGGTTCTTGAATTATTTACGCATTGGACCATTTATAGATTGTAGATGGTAGATACAGTGGTGTATTATTAATACGAGGGTTATCACTACAAAGCGTAAAATAAAAATAATTGGATTTAAATTATTTGTTACCACCACGGTCCTCTGATGCCTAGTTTTATGACATATATTAATCTCTCACCTTGCTTCACCCACCTCCATTCCACCCCTTCTACAGTAGCTTAACGCTGCATTCCTACTTCAGCGAGTGGCTTTGAGCTGAACCACTATGAATCTAGCTCGCCGGGGTGAACAGCTTTGACTGGGTGCGAATGGTAAACGCTGGACGTCAGTAGTTACGCTTATAATAATTGCGTGTTTCACATTCAGCTTAATGATATGAAATTGTACAATTACAATGAAGAAGGCTGTGGCTAAAACTTAGTGAATTACTTTTTTGATATTCATTTTCACACATTCAGAACACTCTTGTTATTGAATATATATTTTGTTAGGTTTTTCTACAAAAGCAAAGCAAATATTATTCAATTGAATTATAAATTAAAACCCAGTTATTTCACAGTACTTGATAGTATCAAATATCGTAAAGAGAAGTATAATACTGATATATGTGCGTCCATATAAAATTAGTATTTTAAATAATTTTTACTTTTGAAAGTCATCAAACATCGTTTTTTTACGCAAAATAATATGGATACAGATAGCTTGCAGAATTGTTTGAACATAATTATGGTTGTCGCCGAGTGCATTTTCATATATTACAAATGTTTTGGCATGCAATACATCACTCGTTCAAGTATTTATGCTATGCGATTTAATGTACTGTATATCTTCTATCTTGGTACATGACCTGTCCGAGCTCTAGGTTGTGGATTCGAATCCCACATAGATTATGAATTTTTGTGATGTCTATTCATCTATATTGATCAAATCAAGAATTGTTCATCGTTTTGGAATGACCTATCTGCTGTCAGTGGAATGTCAAATGACACGTACAGTAACATTATCTGCTGTCTTCGTTCCATATGTTCTGTGTTTTCCGAAATTAGAACGTTTCCATACAATGTTTGTACAACCTTTGGATTCAAACAAAAAAAACGTGAAAAGATATCTTTAAAAATGCACTCGTAGAAATGTAAACAAAAAGTGTCTGCAGTCTGATTTCTGTCTTTTCGCGGTCTCCAAGAGTCATCCAATTAGCTCGTGGAGCCGTCCCCTTAAACCTTTTAGTTCAACTTGCAAGTAGGAATCTCGTCTACTGTTCTGTGGTGGTGCTGTAGTCAAAATATAAATTACTGAGTTTTGGTTTATAACAGTGGTGGGGCTACAACTAGTAGCGATGAAGTTAAGTAAGATTATAAAGTTGTATACTGTATAGAGCTAAGTCTGAACTTAAANACTTAAAATGGCTGGCTTAGGGTATGAAGTTGAAGTAAGTCAGGTCTGAACTTGGTGAGAGTTACTTTTGGGAGCAGCCACAGGAGTCGAACGGGTGACCATTTTAGGTTAGGTTTAGTTATGGAGTTGAAGATAGTTAAATCTAAACTAGAAAATGTTTTAGACTAGGTTATTGAGTCGAAGGGAGCAACTAAGTTTCAGCGAGTGGTATGATATTTTAGGAGTGGTATCAATTTCAAAGAGTGGTATGAGTTGAGTTGACAACGAGTGGTATGAATTTCGGCCACTTGTAGTTTCAACGATTGGTATGAGTTTCAGCGAGTGTTACGAGTTGGCAGCGACTGGTGGTTTCAGCGAGTGGTACGAGTTTCAGCAAGTGGTATGATTTGGCAAGAAGTGGTATGAGTTTCAGTACCTAGAATGCGTTGGCAGCGAGTGGTATGAATTTCAGTGAGTGGTATATTTATTGAGTGGTAGTTTCAGCGAGTGGTATGAGTTGTAGTGTGTTTTTTGCGATGGTAGCAAGTGGTATGAATTTCAGTGAGTGTAGTTTCAGCGAATGGTATAAATTTCAGCGAGAGGTGTGATTTTCAGCCAGGGATTTTCAGAGTATGTGGACTTCAAAGCCTCATAATAACATCTACTGTTGGGAAGGTGACAGGCTATATCAAAGGACTTTGTTTCACGTCCAGTAGGGTTTGTAGAATTGAAAGTTTGAACCTATTGGTATTTTGGATATTGAAATCAACAACAATAAAGATTTCCAAGAACGGAAGAATAGTATTAAAAAAAAACAATTTTAGAGGATAGAAAATTAAAGCGTTGTCAAAAATTGTGGTCATTAGGGACAGACTGACGCAACACAGAAATCTGGATAATTTCTGGGATGTTAAATGTACTCAAAATAGGTAAAGCAATGAAGATTGAAGCTTAGGAAGTCTGCGCCAGAAAATATCTAAACCAACATACTGTATGTACAAATACATCCTTTGAAATGAAACTAATCTTAAAGAACATAGTTTGGACACAAAAGATGGGAAAGGCTCTCGAGGNAGAATATTTGTGTTTCAATGTGAAGTAGAAAATGAGGTGGACGACTTTGTGGATAATCAACTTTGATTTCATTCCACGAATATTGAAGAACTGGATGGGGAATCTGCTCTTACGGTTACATGGGAGTAACGCAGTAGAACGTGTTTCTTGGCTTACAATTGTTATTTCGAATTTGGTTAGAGAGTTAGAAAATAAGATGCAGGAATATCAAAGACTCAGATGACAGTTTCAGAGGCCTGAGTCATAGAACACTTTCTGGATGGCTGTGGCCTCAAACACATTCCTTTAATGTATAAGCTCGGACCACTTTTTTTTCAGTCATGAACGTGCAAAACTAGTACATTGTGATTCGAAATTAATCTAACAAATCATGTGGACTTCCCAGAGCGTTACCTCTATATTTAGGCTACGGAATTATTTGGCAGCCAGCGTACGAACTGTTTCTAGCGGATACCCTCAACCGATCCGATAATGAAACCGTAAGTATGACAGATCCACTGTCAAATTTTCCCAAGAGTGTCAAAACACCCGAAAATGGGAATCTCAGCCAGACATCCAAACAAGAAGAAAGTTTGTTTTAGAATGCCCTTAGCTGGAGGTGATGCTATTGCATCGAATAATAGGCGAGCTGTCTACAATATTAGACAAGAAATAGAACCTGAAATAAAGATGGTAAGTAGTATANAAAAAAAGCACATTACATGCTAGACAAATGTTTCCCGTAATTTTGCTGGAGCTGGCTCAGCCATAAAGGTACGCCTTTCATAGTGTAATACTCCCTGATTAATTTTTACCATTAAATAATCATTTTGTTTTCCTTAATTACATTACTGGGTTAATTCGACATTGTGGTACACAGAAAGACGATTCAGTACTCACAGTATAGGCCCTACTTTCATGCCTTGAGTTCCTTTTCTCAGCTTATACGTGTTTCAACCATTTTCGGATGGAGCTGAAAATCTTGACAAAGGTTCCATGACATTNTTACACACACAGATTCTTATAATTGTATTTGTTTTGCAGATTCAGTTACTACCAGAAACCCTTCAAATATACGAGATTCTCATTAAAATCCAACCAAGCAGTGCGAATATATCATAATAAATAAAATGACAAAGCCAGGTGTCTACTAAACAGTATATAAACAATTCTGCACACATAATGAAAATGCCTTTATTGTCACTCGCAGAAGCCTTTATAAATTTGATGCATCGAAACTCTAACACTTCCGTTATTGTTTGTTTTTTCTTAATGACGATATTATATTTTCATCCTTTATTTGAATTATTTCAACTTAATAATTATGGCACTTTTACAAACATACTATGTATACAAAAATTGTCAAATATGGCTACTTTAATTCAGACAGAGGGTAAAAAAATAATATTAATCTACTTTCATACTTCAATTAGAGATATTGTATTACATTTGATAATTCGGTATGATTGAAAACTAACAAGTACATTCCCTCACAGGTACACGTTTTAGGTTTATACAGTATATGTTACATTTGCTTACATAAACAGATACTTTGAATTAATGGTCATATGTACCATATTTTTTTTTAAAGCTTGACATAAACTATCGTTTACTAAACCTTTAAATTTGAAATCAAAAGCATTTAATTTTACTTCGATCTAATTGTGTAATTTTCCTTATTTTCAACAACAACGTTATTGAAACCCTTGAATTAGGAATTCAGCTTTCATTAATTAATACAATTAAGACAAAAATTAGTCTAATTAGTTTGTTTTACGTTCATTTTCATTTTCACTTAATGGAAAGAGTTTTGTTCCTGAACTATTGATCAAAAACAGAAATTGCTATTTTCAATTTTGCTTTATAAATTTAAACTTGTTTTAATTATTACTCATACCATAGCACTTTTCTAGTTAGAAAAGTAAACGGGTTTACTTTCAGTTGTTGCTAGACGTTAGTGTTATTTTATGTGTGTTTATATGTATTTGATCTGATTTATCTGTTTGATTCGTCATACTCTTTAAATCCTTAAAACTCCAGCAAACAACAAAAATTATTAGCCTTAGATACTAATAGATAACCATGTTAAGATTTCTGCAGTGGTCTCCTCAGGTAACTTGCAGTGCGAAACTGAATACTTNATTAGAAACTCAAATNGGTAAAGACCGCGTGTTTGCCTTTCTGNTAACAGTAGCACCANGTACGTGGTCCTAAAGATCACTATAAACTACCCTACCTTTCTTAGTCTTAACATGTGTGAAACGAAAAAATAAATAATACAATTACCCTAATTAATAATAGCTTTTCATGCGTTTTTCAAACAATAGCCTTAATGTCGACAAAATACGGACACGATAATGTTGCATGTGTTTTACATTACCGATTCAACATTTTCCTACGTATGTCACTACATCTTGTTGTTTTGCTTTTCTGTTTTACAAATTGACCTGTTTTTCTTGTTTACAATACTTTGTTAACGTAAAAAAACTTGTTTAAGTTTAAATAATATAATTGCTTTAACTCTAAGTTTTGACTTAACAGAAAAATATATTCATATTCATCATATATGTATGGTGCCCTTTTTAAATTCCGTACAAAAAAATAGAGATTAATTCAAAATTTGTATGTGTATTATTGTGCATTACTCTGTAAGTAACTAAACACTCCAAAGATTATTTTACAGATTTGGAAAAATAATAGCATGTTTGTTTACAGTGTGTTTCACGAAAACACGATAACAAATTACGCGTCACTTACCATAAACTATACAGATTTGTTTTCATATATCCACCATTGAATGTAATGTTACCTAGGTATTTTGGAATTGTGATGTAGCCGGGAGGATGTGAAGTGGCTGTTAGGTCCACTGAGCGAGTCCTTTCAGGTTTAATATTCTTATGATATTTGACGGCAGTTGTTTTTCACTCTTGAAATGCGACAAGTGAAAAAAAA
>KZ872021.1:1210-19129 GCA_003456935.1 Machilis hrabei
CCATCAACATTATCGTATCATCTTTCACAACTTCAGGTTATAAGCACTCATTCTACAGGTTTTAATTATTTTTAGTGTGTGTGTGCCAGTATAAATTTTAATGTNNAGAAGNTCTTTACATGCTTTTGTTTAGCCAATGTTCTCATCTTAACTTTTTCATCGGCGCTAATAACCTCTTTGTGTTGACGCGCCGTAAAGCCAACTATCCATCCTATCCCATTATTCTCTTTATTTTATTAATATTAGACACGTTTCAGCTATGCTTCTTTAATTTTAAAACCAGATAAATCAGCAGTAGAGAATAAAATGAAAGTTGTAGCGCGAAAAACGTCTTATTCACATGAGGACCCTTCAACGCAGAATGAGTAAGAGGAGATACGAGTTACCGGAAATGTATAGATAGATGGGTTATGTTTAGGTTGTATTAGCAGCTGGTGAGGACTATATAACATGTTAGGTTTTTATTTTATTATTAATTAATCATAGAGTTGTGTTTAAATAAATAGAGGCAATGACTCAGTATGTGTGTCAAAAGGCTTTGAGCTAGTAGGGGTTATTTCATAATGTAATGACTTATGGAGATTATTCTTATAGTTTCAGGCTTCACTGAAAAATAAACTGTTTACAGCCGCGCTCTTTGGTGTATGCGTAACTCATATTGAGTTCATAATTTACAATAGTGCTAGCTAAGCCATAAGGATTAACAGTAGTGTCGTTTCTGTAGCTTCATAAATTACAAACTGGGCTATAAACCCTCTATGTTATATTTCTTTTGGTCAAGTTTTTAACTAATTTTAGTGCTTGTATAGCTATAAGGATAAATTTAGTTATGTTTTAATATAATTTTACAAACAACCACTATATATAGTTGGCATACTTTTATATGATACATTTTACGTTATTAACCTAATTTTGAATAAGAAAATACTTAAATATTTTACCATTTTAGCTATTAACTTACCTTGACATACTTTTTGTACATTTCATGGTATGCTTATAGCCTACTTTTGTGTAAGAGTGGCTAAAATAACAATGCTAATAATTTGCTTCATTTCTACAGCTTTTTTTTTTTTGCCAAACTTAACTATCAACTCTTTTTGCTATAATTTTCTTTATGTAAAGCATACTGTATTTTAAATATTTTATTGATAGTGGTACTACAATAACAACATTTTTAACATAACTTTATATTTTAAAGTGTTAAAAATAAACTCTCCTTTCTATACTTTTTTTGTATAATGCATGGTGAGTTCATACCATACCACGCTAGTTGGTCTATAAGGAAAAAGTTCAGTTTCGTTTCTATGTATTTTATTTTACAAACTTAACTAGACATTTATTTTGGAACTACTATATTTACACATGACCACGCAAAAATTACATGACAAAGTATTATTACTTAAGACAGTAACTGGATGCATGCTAGTTGAACTATAAGGATAAAGTCCAGTTTGGTTTCTATGGCTTTATATTTTACAAACTTAACTAAAAATTTACTTTTGGTGCAACTACAGCTACACATGACCACGTACAAATCACATAACAATTTATTATTTTCTTAAGACAGTAACTGAGTGCATGTATGTATGGGTCTGTATATGCCTTTTTAAATTCAGTATTCACCATATATATGAAACTGAATACATATAGTTTAAGATATACCATACTCTTCTAAGAATTATAATGAATTTTCCCATTAATAACCAGCTACTGCGCATAATATTCCAGAGGGTATATATTATTGGCGCAAACGCCAAAATACTCAATCTTTTTTTGACAAATGACAAGATACAAATGCTGCCACAAGTGTAAATAAACTGAACATACTTGTTTGTTTATTTTTCAGAAGATGTTGTCAGTTCAACGTTATGAGTGCAATATTTGCATAACAACACACACTGAAAAGAATCATTAAAATCGAAATATGATGGCATTACATTCCAGAGAGTGCCACACTATGACCCAACAAATTCTGAAAAAACACATCTTATACCTCGACACTAACAATTTGTACGTGTGGACCAGAGTATATATTTATTTACTAGTTGACGACTTTCAGTGGATGACATCATTAGCGGTGAACGAATTTGGCGTCATGAACATTAGCAACACCAGTAATGAAGGGTATGTTTTAGAAGTAGACCTCAGATACCCGGAGCAACTTCACGATATCCATAACGATTACCCATTAGCCCCTGGAAAAATGACAGTTGTGATTTCCATGTCATCTCCGATTTCACATAACATGATGGAAATCTGATAATTCAAAAATAAACTTAAAGTCACAATTAAATTCTAAACCTGCTCAATAAAGGTTAGTATATCCTTCATTATATTAATTTAAAAAATGAATGGACCTGAGCATGAAACTCAAGAAAATCCACACAGAGGTAAAATTTACACAAGCAATATGACTCGAATAATATATTGAGATTAACACTCAAAGACGGAAACAGAAAAAACACCTATTCAAGAATACCACTTCAAGCTGATGAATAATGTCATTCTTTGGGAAAACAATAGACATTTTTCTCAAAATTACCGCCAATCAGTGGACGTCAGAACCTCTTTGCTCTTTGTGTCTTCAAAGTCACACTCTACCCCTCTAGAGTTAATGACTAAATTAACTAATGAGTATAAATTAATATTTGTCTAAAAACCTGTTTTACTTTATTTTTGAATTTGTAAGCGTCTTACGATGTAAATTTTCAGTTTGGAAAAAATCCATAACCTCATTATTTCTAAATTGTTTTGGAAAATATGGAATGAGTAAAATGATGGTTATGTACATACTTTATCTAGTTTTTTTATATTATTAACGAGTTTAAGATGTCGTCTGTTTCGCACATTCTCCATTGTTTTTGCAAATACCACATTATTTATCAATTTGAAGCAATCTTTTTAGAAATGAAGTTTTGCCTCCTTACGTGTTTAAGTGTTAAACTCAATATATTACTTGAGTCATGGTCCTTGAGTGTATTTTACTCCTCTGTGAGTTGTCTTGAATTTCATGCCCAGGTTCATGGATTTTTTTGATCATATAATGAAATACATACTTTATTTATTGTGCAGTTTTAAAATCAACATGTTCTGAAAAGCAAACAAACATGTATGTTCAGTTAATTTACACCTGTAGCATCGTTATTTTATCATCTAATTTGTCAAACAAAGTCTGAGGATTTTGGCGTTTGCGCACCTAATATATACCCTCTGGAAAAAGTATGCACACTAGCTTGTTATGTATGGGAAAATCCAGTGTATTTCATAGGTATGTGTAGTACATTTTAAATTCTATATCTTAAGTTTAATTAATATGGTGTGTACTGAAATTAAAAAGATACATACAGACCCATACATACATGCATCCAGTTATTGTCTTAAGTAATAATACGTTGTCATGTAATTTGTAAGTGGTAATTTTGAACTATAGTTGCACCAAAAGTAAATGTTTAGTAAAGTTTTTAAAATTTAATTCATAGATACAAAGTCCTTATCCTTATCACTCAACTAGCATTTAAGTATGGCGTGAACTTACTGTGCATTATACAAAAAAGCATAGCAAGGAGAGTTTATAATTATGTATGTAAAATAACAATTTTATGATAACTTTGTTATTGTAGTTTCAGTATCACTAAAATACGTTAAAAACATAATATAATTTAAATAAAGAAAATCACAGCAAATCGCGTATATAGTTAAGTTTGGCAAATATAAAGCTATGGGAATGAAGCAAGTTATTATCATCTTTATTTTGGCACCTCTAACACAAAAGCAGGCTAAAAGCATAACATGCAGTGAAAAAAAACTTTTATCATGGAGAGTTGATAGTTAAATTGGTAAAATAGTTTAATAGTTCTTTATTATAATATAGGTTTTAAACGTAAAATTTATCACATAACAGTATGTCAACGACATTTCATAGTTGTTTGTTAAATAGATGGTTTTGAAACCAAAACTTAATTTATTTTTATAGCTCAACTAGCACTAAAGTAAATCATAAACTTGGCTTGCTTTATACAATAAAATATAGTAGAGGGAGTTTAATGTCCAGTTTGAATATATGAAGCTAAATAAATTATTATGGCTTAACTAGCAGTAAAGTAAATTATGAACTGAGCATGCTTTACACATACACTAAAAGAGCACGTTTGTTAGCATAGTTTCCATAAGTCATTACATTATGAAATAACCCCTACTAGCTCAAAACCTCTTGACCTACATACTGAGTAATTGCCTCTCTTTATTTGAACACGTCTCCATTAACAATTAGGTAATACAATAAAATAACCCAACTTGGAAGGATCATGTGAAGTACATCACAACAAAAGCACTGAAAATAAACAACAACCTGGTAAGAATATAAAAAATGCACTGGGGTTTTTCTACGAAAATGAATGAGCATATCTACAAAGGAGCAGGTTCTGTTTTGACAAAAAGAACCTGCAAGAAAGATGTATGTTGAATTGGGAGCAACAATGGAACAATTCCACAACTGGACAACACACAAAGAGATTCTTTTCAACTATTGAGAGTGGAAGAATATTTAAATTTAAATTAAATTCCCAAATAACACAAGTACTTAGAGGCAATGGTAATTTCAACCATTTCCTTCAGAAATATAAGGTAAAACGTAGCGGTATATGCAAAAACTGGGAAAAAGAGGAGGCATTATTAGAACATACTATACTTCGATGTAAATATTTTGATCAAGCAAAAGTAAGAATGAAAGATGTAATGAAGAAGTGTTCATTAAATGAAATCAAATTGGAAGCAGTGACAAATATGTAGTAACATTTTCAATCCTTCTAAATGTACATCTTACCCCACAATCACCATAATGGTAGCGCGTACAACAGTACCATATGTTACAAATCCATGTTTACACGATTCCAATGTCGAATCGTTCTAGAAAAAAAAGTACGCTTTAGTCTTGCATCTTATTTCCTATATTTTATCCACACGGTCACGCCTAGGTATGTAAGTTGCAGTTGTACAACCTCACCCACATTTACCTGAGAATGAGAACTGGTTAACTGTTCTAATCTCCTAATTCTAAACGATCGACGATATACATTGCTAGGTTTCCAAGATAACTGTTCTAATATCTCGGTTGCACTATCCATCCTATCCCATTGACCCAAAACGAATCTAGATGCCCTTCATTGTACTGACTGAACATGATTTTGTAACGGACGAATCTTCTCTGAATAAACCGAAGTGTACGTAGCGCCTTACCCACGATATAACTTATGTGATAATCCCACGAAAGGTAATGACTAACAATAACGCCCAAGTAGTTGTATTCTTTCACTACTTTTAACATTACTGCATGAAGAGATAGCTACTGAATATCCTTTGATGAGATTTCTTGACATCTGCATTACCGAACACTTTTTTGAATTAAGTGTAAGCTGCCATGTGTCACACCCATCATGTACGAGGTTAAGTGATTCTTGTAATGCTTAATACTCATCTTTACTGCCGACTTCTCGATAAAGAACTGTATCGTCAGCAGAGAACCTTACTGTAACCTGAACTGTGTAATAAAAACAACAACCCAGAACTCTCCTGGGGGACCCCGGAAACTACGGCAGCCGCATCGTACATTCAACCCATTACTGTTACTCTTTGAGTTCTGCCTGATGAATAAGACGAAATTCAGTTTATCACTGATATGTCCGGATTATAAGCGCATAGCTTGCAAATAAGTCTAGCATGCGGCGCCTTATCGAATGCCTTACTGAAGTCCAAAAATAAAAGGCCAACCTCCTTTCCCTCATCTAAATTACTAGCTAAAACTTGCACCATCAAAAGTAATTGCGTTTCACATGAAAACCCCTTATGAAATCCATGCTATTGTTCAATGAGTGCATTATTGGAGTCAAGACGTTTCATTACAATAGTACGTATAATATGCTCTAAGCATATAAATGTTCTAAGCCTCTGTAACAGAATAACGAGACTGAGGTTTATACCATAAACAAAATAACATACTTTACGCTCACAAACACTAGCACATAACACTTAATAAATGAACATGTTGTGATAAGTGAAACTGCAAACAAATATCACCAAACGCACATGTAACACAATACATAAATATTGTCAGAAGAATCTGCTTAAGACAAATGTTAAAAGAGGGTAGTCCATGTTTAATGCTAGTAAACTTAGAAACTATTGTAGTTAATTTGTAATAACATGTAATAATCGATTTTGATCAATAAATTACGCCTGTAATACTGTTGTGGGACAGGCAAAAATAAAAAATAACCCTAACATGTTATTTAGTCCTCACCAGCCTGTAACGCAACCCAAAATAATCCATCTATACGTAAATTTCCGGCAGCTCCTCTGGCTCCATCTGCATTCAAGGATGCCTATTAGAAATATAAGTTTTTCGTGCTCGGACTGTCATTTTATCCTCTACTGCTGGCTTATCTGGTTATAAAATTACACAAGCATTGCTGAACAGTATCTAATATTAATTAAATAAAGAGAATAATAAAAAGAAGTATATAAGTATGGTTTTTTAATATATATTTACACTTGTAGGCCTTCATAACATATTAATGCTCAATGATACATGGCAAATAATAGTCTTAAATGAGCAAATCATTAGTGTCTCAGATTTTCCCACACATTCTGTCCCTGTTCTACAATATCTCTGTCCTGAAGTTCACCACAGAGAACAACTAAGACTTGTGAGAACAAGATAATACTCAGTAGCTTACTACGCATGTTGCCACCACGGAAAGATCTGTTTTTGAAAGTAACATTGTTGCTTATCTGATTTTTCAAGTAACCCTAAACTCCTCTGTCTTAAATACATACGATCTCGCTGCTTTTGATACTGAATCATTTAACAGGTTTATGTACGATGGTCTGGGCTTGGTAAAATCAGAGTTAACTTAATTATAAAAACGTGATTTATCTGGTTTTGCAACAAAAATACTCATTTGTAGTCTCCTTCCAACAGCCACAAAATTTGAAGGCATTTGTTTGTGAACAGTAATAAGTAGGGTTCCCAACCGAACAGGATTGTCTTAGACTGACCAGGAACCGGTGGTCTCCTCACAGAAATTATCTACATGTATCAGAGGCAGTGAATATTCCGAAATATTAGCAGTATTTACTAGTATACTGGTTTTGACTTTTTTCTATTTTACTTCCAATAATGTAGAAAGAGAATTAGGAAAAAAAGCGTTGTTGTTATCTTACATCACTATTGACCAGCTCAGTTGTATTAGAGCCTCAACTAGAAAACGCCAGCATGATATAAGCATTTAGTAGCAGAAGGGTAAGCTAATTCTGAACGGAAATTAATGCAGTCTAATGCAATGTTTGTTAATTTTCATTGACAGCCAGTGATTCCATTTTTAAATTGGTCAATTTTTGGAAATTACAAACGTAGACAGTAGTTGTGGAGTTTTGTGTTGAAAAAGGCGGGTCGCCAGAAATTTCGCCTGTCTTGTCCAGTAATGACAACGTAGGAAGTTGGAAACAATAGTACTGAGCAATTAAAAAACCAAAGAGTTTGATAACAGTTCCTGTCATCTATAAGGATCAATAGTTTCGAATCAGCGCTAACTAAGGTGGGTCTTCAAACACGCTCTGTAAATGTCTTCATATGTTTTCGTTGGTTTGACAGTTTCTATGATAAAAACAAAAAAATTTAAAATTAAATTAAAAAGAGACAACACTTTTAATGGCAAAAGGTAAATCTAGTAGCCAAACAGTTGTTGCTACAACCCACATCACACGAATGCATTTTTAAAACACATTTGATAACATCAATAGCAAATTGTTGAACTCAAAAATGTTATACAACTCTTTGCTATTGGAGTTATTAAAAAAAGGTCTAAACAAATTAACTCTTCGGATTTAGGATTACACAACACATACAAGAAATCAAAATGTTGATGAAGTTTATAGTCTATAAATTAACGTATGTTTATTTGGTCGTTGGAGACTTAGTTCTGGTGTTAATAATGAAGAATAAGTCTCATTTTAGATATGGCTAACAATTCACCAAGTTGGTGCCCGAAACACACATTTAACTGGTGCGGATCTTAGGGTGTGTGTTTGCAGTATTTATTAAAAATCGTGAATCAAAAATTAGCTAAATTGGAATTACTCTTTCTATAAATGTTTCAGCTTCTTAAGTAGACATTACACAATATAGTTTTACCTGTCAGAATCATTGTTGGAAACAGTATTAGCACCACTAGAGCTGGTTGTTGTCTATTAATTCAACCATTTTCTTTGTATTAGTAATTCCATAAACACATACAAAAATTTAGACGTACAAAGACAAAGACGACAAACAATTCTAATGTTGGTATTACTGTTTCTGATACTAATACGAACAAAAGAACATATGTTTGGGTAATTACGACCTTAAATTAATAAGCAAAATTATTCAAATCTAAAATTCCTTATTAGCTTTATTATTTTCGATTTTGCTGTCAGTTCTAAATATATACTCTTTGTTGTTTGTCATTAAAAAAATTACTCGTTGTTATATATAAACCACAATGTATAATGAATTTTTGCTGCGTAAGCTTGAACGGCATGGTTCACGTTATCTGATTTGTTTCGCTTCGGTTGCGATAGCGTGCACTTTTAATATTCGCCTCAGGACATTTAGTACACATTGTCACAGTGACAAGAGTTTTCGTTCAGTACAGTTTCGTCAAAGCATATAACGGGTGGTCACCCTGCACGAACAGGTGAACCGCCGAAATAAAATGAAACTAAGAAAATTTGATAGATTTAATAAAAAAAGAAAAGGAAAATTCGANTAAAATGCCCAAAGAAAAAGATGAAAATTACGCATTCTGTGGAGGAATACCATAAACATAAAAAAATAATATAAATTCCATGTAACGGAAAAACGGTCCGTTACAAGCACTTTAGTGTAAGTGTGATAAAAATGTTCCTACTTACTCGACACTACCAAGAGACAGTCAAGACACGGCAATGGTGAGTCTGTGAACTCTTTGCAAACATCGATAGCTTAGGACCCATAGTGGAAACCGCACACTCACTTAGGTGTAGATACATTTTTGTTGTAGAGAAAATTTCCTATATAGATATGAGTTTTAATAACGGAAATATCCAAACGAGTACTTGGCTGTTTAGGCGGTAAGATAGGGGCCGGCCTACTTGGTCTAGTGGTTAGAGCACCTGACTCTGGACCGAGAGGTTGTGGGCTCGAATCACGCGAAAAGCATTGACGCTTGTGATGTCCTATATGTGTGTGTTGTTAGAATTAAGGAAAATTGAGACACCAATGCAAACATGAAACAAGAGCTAGGCTCAGAATAAATAAAGAAACATGTCACCAGGAAACTACAGAAACATATTAAAAAAAATATATTGTCTAGTGGTCATGTCACTCGCTTAGTGGTAGGCATGGCATAGGTTTCAGACAAGACCAGGCCAAGACTTCACTTTTTCCTTTTTTATTTACGTTTGAAGTTTGTAGACATGTATATCTGTCTCCGAGATTAGAAATAATAACAGGAATTTGATTAACTGAAGTTTGATACCTAATAGTACGAAATTAAACTATCTACGACAAACTTACAATACAGATAATTGCCCCTAGGTTTGTACACATGACGCACAAATTTCAATCAATAGAAGAGATTGATCTACTGTACTTTTGCATAATTTCGTTTAAAAATACAACTATTTACGACGTACTTTACCACTGATGCGTGTCATAGAATAACTGGAGTTACCTAGAAATTAATATTGTGACTGTAGATGTTATTGCGTGATGTTTGAAAGACACTTTGCACTTTGCAGGGGTACTGCTTCATAGTATACACTGGTGTGACCATTACTTATGTCCACCAATGAATTCTTACAAAGATAATTATTTGGCTTATTTGTATACGTTTATCGTTTGGAGAAAAGGTTTCATGGCCTAAAATCGAGTAATCAAACACCATTTTGAAGTCCAAGCCAGCTGGTTAATCCGCGGTGTTACCTTGAGTTTAAAGGGTTCTTCTTCGAGTCTACAGGTGAACAATTCATCATTAAGACATGACTGAACACATAAACTGGAAGTAAAGTAAATATTACGGTACTATCAAATGCGGTCAATAATAGTTGAACCCCGGCATTCCTAAACAAACAAATGACGTCACTTGATGTGACGTCATAAAAGCGCGGGAAATTTGAAAAAGCGCGTTTTTTTCTGATAATTATTTTTTTGATATAGATTTTTATAGAGGTTTTTGAGTTTATGTATCGATATCGATGTTTGAAATTCGATATCGATCTTTGAAATCGATATAGATGGGTGATTGTGACATTATGTTTAGCGCAGAGTTAGGCATGTGATATTATTTATCGACACCGATTTTCGATATCGACGTTTGAACTCGAAATAGATTTGCGATCTAAGCATTGCTGCACTCATGTCAGGTGATGGGGATGTGCCATATGGGATTTTGGTAATACATGCATCGATATCGATGTTTGAAATCGATATCGATGTGTGATTGTGTTTAGTGTAGAGTTAGTCACGTGATATTATTTATCGATATCAATTTTCGCTATCGATATTTGAAATCGATATCGCTGACGTCATACAAGTGAGTGAAAAAGATGTATGTTTTTGTGTTTAGAAGCTGTTATATGTGATCACGATATTTTATTCCTAAAATCCTAGATGTTGTAACCCGATCTGCGGCGTATTGGTGCTTAAAGTTTAAGTGTCCAAAATATTGGAGTACCAAAATCCCAGATGCAGTAATACCATCCGCGATGTATTGGTGCTTGGTTTTTGTGTTTTGAAGCCGTTATATGTGATCACGATAGTGTAGTACCAAAATCCCAGAAGGTGTAATCCCATCAGTGACGTATTGGTGCTTAAAGTGCAAATACCATTGATTTTACAGTACTTACGATTAAAGTCCCGTGATGTGGCATGAGCAACAGCTGCTTTCGTTTTAAATGTTAAGTGCTATAAAAAGCAATAGAATGGAACACTTTTATCGATGCTGGGCCCTTGAAATAACATTTAAACTGAAAGATGCCCAATGCACTGACTAGATTAAGAATAAGTGTTTTCTTGGCCAGTGGCATATGCCTGGTCTGAACTCATAATATCGTGGCTAATCGTATGTTTATTTACTTTTCGTTGATAACCTAAAAATACTGGCGTTGAAAGTGAAGATATGCTAACTAAAGTTTTGCTGTTGCGAAAGAATTAAGCTTGAGACTTGAAATCATTTTGAATAAATAATAAAGTTCAATGTAAATGAATTATTTATTTTAAGAATAATCGGCCTCAGGAGTCAAAACCAGTGATTCCATGATTTTTAGTAGAATATGGGGATAGCAAGTGGAATGAAACATTTATGATTCGACGTTATTACTTCTGGGGCCTCATTTTTAACGTACTTTGAGGAAGTGGATTATATTCAGATTTCTTACCCAGAAAATAGTTTTAGAAGCATCATTTAAACGATATCAATATAAAATTAACCTTTTAATGTTTTATCAAAGATTAACAAACGGTTTATAGTCGGTTTATGTATTCGCCATAATATTACCATAAAAAATATTGTGTTATACCCTTGTAATAACTTATGTATGACCATACACTGAGTTAAATATTGTTCGTTTGAACATATACATACAAAACACTGCGAACAAAATCCTTTCAAAAGAGGGTAGGGTGAATGCGAGTTAAAATGCAAGTAATTTCGAGTACATGTGTTTATTTATTATTTCCTACGTACAAAGGTATTGCTGTATAATATAAGGTTCATGCAGCCGTAATACAGTTCATACATTAACAGCCATTAACGAACCTTGTACATTTGCATCTTAATATAAGAAGTGTGATTCATGCAAATGTAATATAACTGATACATAGTCAAAGTTACAATATTTTTAATTTTATATTCGGCCAAGGTCGAATTCAGTTCCATGAAAACAAGAGTTTGCTCGTGTACTTGACCAAGGAATTCGATTACCAATTTAGTCCACATTTTGTCTATTTGCGCAGCGTACCCAGTTTAAACCATTCTCAAAGTCTGTTTTCAAAGGTGCNAATCAAATGTTTTTATTTAGACAATCCCTCCAGGAATTATCCCAATCACCACTTGACCATGTTAAGTGAAAAAGTTCAAGCAATCTTGATTAAACCGATCGAGAAAAAGAAGGTATTGAGATGGTATCTGTGTGTTGGTATAACATTTGTAAAACACTTGAACGAGAAAGAAGTTAAAAGGCAAGCGTATTTCAGATGTGAGGTAATGACATCTTTCATCGATTCGAACGTAATTGAGCAGTTTTAAACTATGGTGCAGGGTTTCAAAGGGAAGGGTTAAGCTGGGTGTTCGAGAGTGTTGATGTTGTAGAGTTGAAAACAGTGATATATAATTCATTGAACGGTTCGTCATTCATTCCCAATCCTCCTAAACTTATGGGATCGAAAAGTGTAATGAACATTAAAATTATTGAATATAAATGTGTGTTTTGGCTACGTTGCATCCAGTTCATAGGTTAAAAAATGCAATGAGAGTTAGTAAATATATAGAGTTCGAAGATGACTTTTGGAAGTAGACCTCGAGCATCCAAAGCAGCTTCCTGATGATCATAATGAATTCCATTGGCCCCTGAGAAATGATGGTAGACAAAACCATGGTATTACCGTATTCATGTGATATGATGGAAAAGCTTGGAGTTAAAAATGTGCCTAGATGTCAGAAACTGATTCCCAACCTACTTAATAAAAGCAATTACATCCTTCTTTACAGAAATTTGAAACAATGCCTAGCCCTAGGTAAGAAGCTGAAAACAATCCATAGAGGAATTAAATTTATCCAAACACCTTGCTTCAACCATATATATAAAATTTAACACCCTAAAACGTAAGAAAGCTAAAACTCAATTTGAGAAGGATTTTTTTTTATTAATGAACAATGCGGTCTTTGGAAAGACTGTTGAGATTATCAGTGGATGACCTTGTAATAAGTTATAATATGTATATTCGTTTAGTAAATGAAACACTTCCGTCTTGTCTCTGTGTTTATTGCATTCAAAACTTTTACAACCATAGATACAGCCAAGAGTCTATAGTTTCTAGTTCCACCTAGGTATGTTCAAGTATCAAGATTACACATGTATAACATTATAAATCCAACAAAGACAATGGAGAATGTGAGAAACAGAAACAAAATTAGAATTAATTAATAACAACAAAATATTAGCGAAAGTAGTGGCAACTCCATCTTTTCATTCCTTTAAAGTTCAAAATTTTCGACAATGATCTCGTTGCCGTTCATTGTGAGCTCAAGCGTTTGAAGCTTAATCGCCCGCGATCTAAGCAAAATGCTCATGTTTGATTTCCAATATAACCTTATCCCTTTCAGACCTGAATGCAAACCAAACAGCGGCGAGGCATGAGGGTTTCCGGAGCCTATAAGTATGCAACTGGTGGGACTGTAAATAAATGCAAAATACCCACTGTTTGCAAACCACGCTACTTCTTGTATGATGTTCTACAAGGCGTAGTTCAGTTTGTCAACATTTCTTATTTTGCATCTATTTAAAGTTGCACCGGTTGCATACTTATTGGCTACGGAAACACTCACGCCTCGCCAAATTCATTTATACACTACCCACACAATTGTGCGACCAGGGTCTGAAAGGGATATATGACAGCAGCATGGAGACAAATTCACTCTGCTACTTTGGAGCTTAACCACCTGGTTTATGAGTGATTTTCCGTCCGCGATCTAAGCAATATTATCATGTATGATTTCCACTATAACCATATGCGACAGCAGTATGGAGACAGATTCACTCTGCTACGAGATAACAACGCCGAACGTCTACATACATATGCAAAATCATCTGAGTCTCTACGATACTTCCAATTTTCATCCATCTCATCCATTATATAGCACCATCAACAAGAAACATTGAGGAGAGATGAAGGATGAGACCAATGGGGAACCCATCAGAGAATTTCTTGGCTTGAGTCCCAAGATATACTCCATATTGACAAGGGATGGTGAGAAGAAGAGAGCCAAAGGTATGTCACGTGTCGTGGTTCAAAAGCACATCCGATATGAACATTACAAGATTTGTCTTCTCAAGAACCAGAAAAAGTCTGTGGAGATGAAGCGAAGCAATGAGACTTAGCAATTATATAAAGTTCGAAGATGATCTAAACACGTCAGGTATCATACATATTCCCTGTCAAAATTTCACAAAATTAAAAATTTGAAGGACAAAATGACATTTCGATTTATGTTTTGGGATTTGATTACGATGAGCAAAAGGTTATGGCACAACATTTTACCGACAAAGTCAATGATGAGAAGCAGCACTATCTGCTCATCAAAAATTATAATAGGATAATGTCTCATTTGACTAAAAACGATGGTATATCCTTTTTCTGTAAACGATGCTCGCTCCGTTTTAGTAGGGAAGATATTCTGGAGAAACATATTGAATTGTATAAATACCAAAAAGTTGAACGACTTGTCATGCCTGACGAGAATAACAAATGGCTCAGACCAAATTTTGTATATTTGTACATCGTGAGTTATTTTCTCGTTCGATGCACAAACGTTGATAGATTTTGCTATATTCTCGAAAACACAACTGTACATGTCAGCAATAGCCGGTTGTTGATCATTAATGAATTGCAAATATTCAGTGATATATTCTTGCACTTTAGGGTATACAATTTTAGTATATCCTCTTTGACAAATGTAGCGTAACCTACACCGTTGTCCCACCGTAAGGCTTGTAGTAAACTTAACACGTTACCACCATTATTTCACTGTCAAAAGATTGGCCGTAGTAAGAGAAATCAAAGTAAAAGTCTGTGGCGTTTTAATACCGTCCAACTTTTCTGCAAAAGCATTAAACACACCTGAGCTGTATTGACTATTCAAAACGTTCTCCTTTCTTTTGGTTCCATTACTATATCTGCATTTGCATTCTTAAGTGGAGGAATTGACTTGGCTCCATGTTTTGTTGATTTACGAATTTGCCAAAATTTCTTAGGATTTTCGGAAAGATAAGTTCCTAACGCCTCCCTTTGAAACTTCTCACGTCCTTCTTTAAGAATTTTGTTTATACAATGTCGTGCCTGTTTGAATAGATTTTGAGTTTCACAATAATTTGATTTCCTTAACTTGTTTTTAAGTAGGCGTTGCTTGCGGAGAGCCCTCTTTATCTCTCTTCTGTACCACGGGGGATTTTTTGGTCGTACCCAAGTTTCTTAATGGCACAAAGAGGTCAATGTCATTCCAAAGAATTTGCATAAACATGCTCCATACACTATTTATATCATCGCAACTATTACAGTAGTGTTTACTAAAAAATTCGCGGAAGCCTACAAAGTTCGACATGTTGAAATTGAAAACCCTACGTCTAAACTCTTTTACAATTATTGGTTGCAAAGTCACCGTGGTAACGATTTTGAGGTGATGGCTAATGCCATCTTCAACGCTGACATTTCAAATACAAGTAGGGTTATTGGTTAAAAGTAGCTTTGACTATACTGTTTGAAAGTACAACTAACTCCTCCACTTGCCTCCACTGACCTCCACTCTCCTCCATCGACCTCCACTACCCTCCACTGGCCTCACATACAAACTTCTAGATTTTTTCGATTTTTTTTTTGGTCCGCCGGCCACATATGCAATTTTTTTTTTTTTTTCAAAATTTTACACCTAACCTGACTCCATAACCAAACCTAACCTAACCTAACTAGCTAAAACTCAAACCACACGCTACCAATTCATACCACTCACTGCAAACTTTAACAACACATGATCAACTCAAACCACTTGACAATCATACCACTCGCAGCAGGTGAGTGAACTATTTGCTAGCCAATCTAAAAAGATAGTGCAGATATATATTTGATTAAACTCACTCCCAACCAGTTCTGACCTGGCTGTCTTTAAGTTTAATATTTCAACTATAGCGTCACCATTAGAGTGTTATACAAGTGAACTACTACAGTAATTCACACATATCGCAGCCAACTCTTCTAACCTCTGAGTCTACCACGCATCAAAACTTGCTCCCACCAAGTTCTGGCCGACTTTCATCAGCTTTATAATCTAGACTAACCCGAGTCGTATTTTCAAATTTTGATCTGTTCAACTCCACATCTTAACCTCAGCCCCATCTATGTCGTACAAGAAAGCTATGTTACTCACATATTTCGACTGCAGCACCACCATCAGAGTGGTGAATGAATGTATTTATAAGGGAAACCAGTATTTATTGTATCACTTGGTGTATTACAAGTAACTAAATCACCTGGAGATAACAATTATAATCCAGGAACTCATGCTTGGTATTCTTTAGCACTGCAAAATTAATACGATCATCAACTTCTAAATCGTTACACGTGTACGGAGCTAACACACAAACCATTCAAAAACTTGAACAATGACAAGTGACACGCTTTCAGTCCCAATACACATCAGTGACTAGTCACATACACACCGGATAATTCATCAATACAACTCACTACATAAAGTTGTATGCGTTATTATGTTTCCAATATTGAATTTTCATGTAAACTTCCCAAGTTCGAATGTTAATATTTATTTTTAGTATTATGTTTTTGTACATTATATATGCTATTTCGTCAAATAGCACTGAAGTTAGGAAAGAAAAATAATTATAGACCAATTTCAGACACTTTAAAGTCAATTTTGGTGATGTTTGAAAATGCGCGTGGCAGCCATGTTGAATCTGGTGTGCATTATCACTGGAGGATATTTAAATAAAATCGTTCTTTGACATCAAATTTGGTCGAGGCATTGTTGTCGTAAGATGCAAATTTTCACATTATCGACTTGTAACAGGTTACGTGGACCACCCTGTGTTAAAAAATATATACAAGTTGAAGGAAAACTTTGTAAAAAAAATCGCGGTGGGGTCAGAGACACAAAAGTAGTTGAAAATGCCTAGTTAACATATGGTCTATTAGGTACAGTTTTTGAGTAATTAACCCTTTTTTTATAGCTAATCACAGTCAAGTGTGCGATAGTTTATACGTTATGGGAACGGGTCAGCCAAGCACTTGCCATGCGTCGCTGTTTGGCCCTTGCTCCAGCCTGCTTGGAGCAAGGGCGAAACAGCGAAGCGCGGCAACAGGGCTTGGCTGGCGTGGTCCCATAATTGAAAGAACGGATACACTATTGCGCATACGACTATGATTAGCTATCAAACAATTACTCTAAAACGGTGCCTCCTAGGCCATATGTTCATTAGCCATTTTCAACTAGCTTCTAGCTTCGTGTCTCTGACCCCACCACGATTTTTGTTCACAAAGTTTACCTCTACGCTGAAATACAGGGTGATTTTTTTAACCTGAAACATTTGAATATCTTGAAAAACAATCATCCTACGAAGAAATGTTTCAAATAAAAAGTTAAGAGTTTGGAGGGGGAAGTTTATTTGTCTACAAAAAAACACCCCTCCCCCCCTTGTAGGTGGGGCGGGGGGAAACTTTGAAATTTCAAATAGCAACCCCTAATTTTTATTACAGAATCGGATTTTACGGAAAAAAATACATAAGTTTTGTCTGAAACATTTTTTTATTCATGATAGATGGCGCTGTAATCGACTAATTTTCATTTCTTGAATTTTTTCACTTCAGAGATACTGCATTTCATTTCGCAATTCATTTAAATTGAAAAAAAACAAAACATAGTTGTTCCAGGCTTGAAATTCTTGTAAAAAAACTTAAATTTATGTTGAAAATTAGAAATTACTGGAAAATTGGTAGCTCTAGAAAATTAGATGGCTACTATTCCTACTAAACTACTTTCAACTCAATNTAGGNNCNANNNNGTGGACGTAGTAGTTTTTTGTTTTCTTCGTGGTGTTTTAGTCCTACAGGATTAAAAAAAG
>KZ872029.1:424-15737 GCA_003456935.1 Machilis hrabei
AGGCCAAGTGGCTAACCACTAGGCTACCAGGACCGGCTAAATTCCTAATCCATTTTTACATTAATATTGAGTAGTGCAACTCCAACTTGACGGAACTGTATCGCTGTTAACATGTTTCGTAAATTCCTATCGAAGTAAATACTTCATTATGAGAAGCTTTACATATACTTACCAGAATTAAACACGATACAGGTGCCATAAATGACAACAACATTCCCCGTTCCACAGATAACCAGCAGTAACGTCTGGATTCATAGCCTCTGGGGTTCACTGCGAGACTAGCCTGGAAATTTAAAAAAAAAAAAAAAATTTAGTTATTCTATTATAATACGAAAACATTAAATAAGTCACTTGCTTTGATTTCACACACAAATAATGTGTTCTAAATCTTTCACCATACGTTCAAATAAAAAAAAAAAGTTATTTTCAGAAAAACTTACAACAATATTTGCGCCATGATGACGTATTCACCACTCATGATGCTCTTCATTTCATAAAAACAGATTTCAAAGCTCAATATAAGTGTCCTAGATTTTAGAGTTATCCTACGGCAGTGATATTAGGGTGTTGGTACCCAAAATTTTCCTTAAAGCAGAATTAACTTGTTTATAGTATGTATCAATGTGATTTTCGGTTGAGAAGAAATTGCTAATAAACCCATTGCTTTAGGACCTACACGTGTCTGAAACTGCAATCTTTGCTGAGAACAAGATAAAAGTACGCAAATGGATGGTTCATATCTACGTACCTAAGAATGTAAGAAGGAAAAGAAGGTATACTCTGCTANGCCGTACTGGTATTTGTGGTGAAGAAGAGGAATTAAACTCTCATGCCTGAGTTTGCAAACATTTATTCTATAAATCCGTCGCCTGTCAATATTTATTACCTCTCAAAATTTAGTTTCCTATAAATATATCACAATTTATTTTCCCATTAATCAGTCACCTGTCTTAATTTATTATCCCTTCAATCCATCACATGTCACTATAATTATCCTTACCTTTTTCTAAATTCCCGTCATTATCATAAAAGTTGTTCAAACCAACAGCCGATACCTCTGAAGTCACTGTGAGCACCCATACACTACTGTGGAAACGCTATAGGTTTGTAGAGAAAATATGGACCAAGTAAGTATAATGTTTCTTTTTTTTTTTTATTAAATTCTCGTTGTAGCGAAAGTATATTTCTACTGGTGACAACTAGCGTTAATGAGAAACGAATGAAGAATTATCAAAGTTAAACAGAGGAAGATAAGTCCAGTTAAAATATTTAAACCAAATTGTTATCAGATGGTGGATAACCTTTCAAACAAACTGCCCTCCTCTAACGAACCTATAGACCTTTATTTTATTAAGCCAACGTGTGATATATCTCACCGATCAATTACAAGTAACGATCCAAGATTGCGCACTATCTTATCGTATCGTATATCGGTAGCTCTCGGACCGTGTCCCAGCACTAGATACATAGAACAACTTCGGTTTATAGTAATCTTAATTCAGGCTCATCCGTTGAAAAACCTAGGCCTGTAAACTTTTTCAAAATGTATGGTTCGTTGTACAGTAGGCTGTGTGTGTTTCACTACACGTATTTGTATGTCTGTTCTGATGCAGTTCCATGCAGGTCAAGNACAAAAATAATGACCCCTTATCAGTACTGGGTTCTTCCAGTGCTTGTGTTCTTACGATACAGAAAGCAAGATAATGATTTATAATGTACGTTTGGTTTCAGGAGGCCTTGACGTCTCGCAATGATCTCCTTGAACCATAAAACAGTCTGATTGAGCAAATACTATTTAATGTAGAATTTGTAAGTAATCTATATCTTTTGTGCAGATGTGTAATTTATAGAAATGTCTGTGTATTCACGATTTTTTCTTTCTATCTTCTAGACTAGAGGTCAGACTGTACCTTCCCGACCCAAAAGCTAACCTACTTAAATCTACACCACATTTGCCTTACCCTCCAAACCTATTCTGTACAGCATCTATCTACCCTACTCTTACAGTACATGATATACCTACAATGGAAATGCATTTTAACTATATGTACCATAACCTTATACAACTTAACCTAAACATGTCCTATGCGCCCATCGAGAACGTTACGCATGTGAAATAAAGAGAGCACTGCGCAAGCAACGGTTGCTTAAAATCAATTTAAGGAGCTCAAATGATGAATCGACTTAAGCAAACTTTAGACAGGTGATACATTCTTGTAGATTAATGTTTAAAGAAGAGTGGGAAACATTTTTTTAACGTTATTTCATGACCAAAATGTATATTTAAGACAAGACACAGACCAAGGAGTAGTCAATAGTGTATGCGTGACTGCACATATGGCGTGTCTTTTTCTCCTCAATCGAACCAACCCCAATGCCCGGCAGTTTCTTTAAAATGAGATGCCCGAAAATTTATATTCAGCAAGAAGACGGTTTGGCAAGAGAGGAAGAGGAGAAGAAGCAGTGTGATAGGTCANATGTACACTGAAAGTGTGACTGAGGGGAAAGGTGCTATCTCAGGCTGCTACTACTCCACACACCCGGTACAACCGGATTTGATGATTTCAAAAGAATAAATGAGATGATACACCCAAAGCATTTGGACCCTTAGGAGATTACTTGGTGTGCGAGTTCAACTACGGAAGTGAAGTGATGCCTTATACANCCAGGCAACTCTTCGCGTACGTCTGAGTGTTTGGATATCCCGTGGAGTCCCGGAAACTTTAAGATACATTCCTGGAATACTTTGTCAATGACTTGGCATGCATGTTCTTGGCTGCGAGACTTGCAAGAACCTAGCACTTCACCAGGTTCAAAATATACTTCTTTTGNACAGCCAGAAATGTAGTGAATTCGGCTTATGGAGTCATTCCGAGAATCATTCTCACATTCACGATGTGTTTGATATCTTTGAAGAGAAAGCAGAGGGGAGTAAGCTAGATCATCCTTGAACCTTGAACAGAAGAAAGTGTTTAAATTAGTGATGGATACATAGAAAGTCAGAAAGAGTCGTTCTAACGTTTTTCTTGACGAGCCCAGGGGTGGGGAGAACCGGCATTGCAGAGAATCTCCTGAAATGGGGTAGCACCTATCACCCTCAGTTTAAATTNCCGGTGCCGGTAACCGAGATTTCAACCTCAAAAACAGACACTATGGATGCACATCAAATTCGAGAAGCTAAGCTAATAATTAGAATGAGNCCACGATGGCACTCACCGCAGTTGACATACTCTTGAAAACTAAAATGAAAAATGATCATTCCTTTGGAGGCAAGGTCTTGCTGCTGGGAAGAGACTTTCGTCTATGTCTACCGATGGTGCCGCACTCTCATAGAGCTGCAATTGTGCAAATTTCACTGAAGTACTGTCACCTGTGGCCCGAGTTTAATATTNTATGATTGAAATCGAACGTCAGGGCTGTGGATCCACCCTACAGTGTTTAGCTATTGAAGATGGGGAATGGGGAGTTGAGTAACAGGCGTGGCCTCGCAAAAGACATTATTGAGATTCAAGAGGAAATGTTGGCCCAGAGCTCCACTGTCAAGGGTATTTTTGGGAAAAGCGTAGAACCATCTGNCGTTACTAGTTATTCCAAATCAGCTATCATCTGCCCTCGAAATGACGAAGTCACATTAATTAATGAGGAAGTTCTGGACCTTTTGGGGGGAGTAAATTGAACTTGTTAAGCATGGACTCAGTGGATAAAATATTGAACATGATGATATGTGGCTCTAAGGCGCATAACACACACGGGTAAATATAAAACTTAGTTAAAATTACAAAACTGGCCAAAATAAAAAAGAAATATACAAACTATGCATTACGATGTGTTGCTAAACTAATAAATTTGGCACGAAAACAGAATCTGACTAGGTATGTATTTAATACTTACAGTAATCACACACGAATGTTAATTATGTTTACTGTTAAACATCCGGTCCATGGCCAACGTCATTAAGGACTAGTAATAATATACGCTGTATAACTTATTTTATAATTTTAACCTAGTTTCTTGGACCAAGCACATTTACAGCTAATTTTGTATTATCGAGCCTAACTAATTGTAAGTAGCAAGTATTTCCATATTTACATNAATGTTACATCATCGTTATGCAAGAATGCAAAACATGTGCGGTAGAGATTATTTGAAATGTAGATATAATATTTCAGTTTATTAATCAACAATTTGTTCAATTTGAACGACTGCCAAACAGCGCATCAAAATTAATTTAAATTTATTTTAACCCACAATAAAAATAACAAACAAACAAATTGTTAACTCTGAAAAGAGAAATCCACAGTGAGATTATTGGTCTTTGTAGGTATCAAAATGTGTNCTCTCATCGACATATTTCCTTCTATTTCAGTGGGTGGTTAGGTNATCGGTAGTTGGCAAAGAGCCAACAACATTGATAATGAGATTTTGTCGTCANGATGGCGCACGCTGATGTGACGCTGTTTGGCAAGAGTAGAATTTTATTCGGTTTATCAGTTCAGCTCCTGTCTTCTTGCAGAGCCTTAGTTCTTAACACTCTCCACTCCTGGTTATACGCATTGATCGTTATAACATGAAATAAGAAAAAATACTCACTTTTACTTCCTAAACTTATTGAAATACTTATGAACCTCAGTAACAGGTGACGAGACGAGTTGTGATTCTTTATCTGATCTGGTGACAACACTTTTATGTAAAAACTTGCTATTCTTCGAAGGGCCACGAGTGTTCATTGCTACTGTAATTTACTGAGGACATTTTAGAAAAACCGTTCTCCATGTTTCCGTGGAACTGAAAGTGATTCCATTCAACGGGAATAAACCAGAGCAAAACTTTATAGAAAGGCCAGCCTTAGCACACACTACAAAAACATGCAAATTAAGCGCGTCTATGTAACTAGCATACTTGTGTAATTGAACCAACGGGCTAACGTCAAACTTGAACATTTGACAGAATTTGTCAAAATTGACAAACGTTGGTCAGTGGCAAAGTAAATTCACTGTTTGAAAAGCGTTTATTATTAGAAATCTATGAATAACTATGATAATAAATGCTTTTAGACAGCATTTTCTAATAAAGGCGATAAAAGCATTCTGTCAAGATTTCATATATGTTTGTTTAATTAAAACTAACTTGTGGCATACAGAACTTTGTATATGTCCTACCACGGTTTGAAATTCAGCGAATAACGTTTTGTTTACAATTCAAATTACATAGTAAGGCCACGGGCATTTCATATCAGCTCCTTTAAAAATAATTATTATAATCTAAACAGGCAGCCTTTGGCAATTTGGTTGATGGGCACCAGCGGCTTTAACTCCTTTTTACCCCCACCTCTTCACATAAACCTCCCAGTGCAAACCCTTTTCCTGACAGCAATTCATGAGTAAAGTTCATCGCGTGCTTCAAGTTGGCCTCCACACTTAAAAAAACGTAATCAATGACAATCGTTTATGCTCCGTTAGTGCTGCTTAGTGCTCAAATATTAACGTTAGTATTAAATTATTAACATTATTAAAGATATTTTTACCAGGTGACTTACGTGATATGAAATTGACAACCAGTAGAGGACAAAGTAGGCGTTCTGGGGCAATACTTTTGTTTTGAGATGACTGAGGATTACTCAGTAAGTCAACGAATTCCTAAGTTAACAGTTGTGTTTTGCACTGTGTTACTGACCTCATAGCGTTGTTAAGTGTGTCATACATATGTTTAACAATATGTTAGTGCCTCAGCAGCAAAGCAAGCATTGATTTGTTTCTAAGTTTCCCGAAATGATTTACACTTAGTGGATACATTTACGAAACATATATGTAGGAATGCGAGGCAAGTTACAGTGTCAATACTCCGGTGCTAACAATCCTAGATTGCTGTAAAGGATATAATAATGAAGACTTTAATAAACCATATCAAATGGTACTTTTGCTGTTAAACGATAATTTGGGTGCAACGTTTGCAATGTAGTATACACGGGAAAAACGAATTTTTATCGACATATGTGGTCATCGTATGATACAGTTAGCCTTGTCACATATGAATGCATGGAATTGGAGATAACCTTTGCTAGAAACGATAATATTTTAAGGCCCCTCAAGGCACATACGTCGACCAAATGCATCCAGGACCAAAATGAATCTCAAGGCTAAAAGAAATTCAAAATTGAATAAGATTCTTAAGCCACTTTTTTGAAGAAACAGTGCATTTTTCAAGACAGTCAGATTCCGCTACACTTATCAAAAATGAGCAAACTTTTAAGTTAAGTGCCACTACCAAGGATGATGTGAAGAAGACTCTAAGGAATGTGGTTAACTTGTTTGTCTTCTTTGAAATAATTCGTACGCAGCGGTGAAACTCGTATTTGTTGTCTGACAAAGCCTTCTCGATGTCCTGGTGTTTGTAGTGGAACTTGATGCCTCTGATGGCTGCCGAATGCCTANTTCGATATCTATTCGGAGATTTAGGTTTCGGATCCGGATTTGTATCGTTAGTACTGGGTTGAGGTGTGGTGAGAGATTCGTAATTTCTGCTGTAGTAATGGGTGGTGGATTTAATTTAGGTTAAGTTGTTTGGTCTCGTTGTGAGGGAGGTATGGTTTGCTTTGGTGTAAGCTGGTCTGGTTCTGGTGAGGTGATGGGTGGTGAATTTGACTCTGTTTGGGTTTTTTGGTTGGTTTGGGTAGAAGGTAATAGTAGCTCTGGTGAAATACTCACATCAGGCGCATTAGCTATGGTGATACCCCTCTCTTGTGTTCGTTGGACCCAACTTTGCAGCGCGTCATGTAGAATGTTGTACACTTGTGAAATGCAAGACTCTTGTGTGCTTTTGGTCGCTGCCATGTACTTTGGTTGGTTCATAACAAGATCTATTACTGTGTCTTGAATGCAGTGGTGCGTGTTCCCGTAGAATAAGTCGTCTACATTAATGGGCTTCAGCTCCGTGGTGCTTTGAGGTTGGCTCAATTGCTTGGCCAATGGTGAGAAATGTCGCAGCAGAGTATGTTTAGTGGCATCCTCTCTCCCTCTCTTTTCTGTCCTTCTGTCCTTTCCTTCTGTATTCTTGTCCTGTCCTTCTTCTTGTCCTCTTGTCCTTCAAGTTCATCTTTGGCGTGTGGATTGTCCGTCTTGACATTAGTATTTAAAGACACANGCACATTTTTAAAATGCAGCACATAAAGGCCTCCAGAGATTGGACGATATGAGAATTGACGTCGAGACTCGTTCCGTTCCTGTGCAGAAATGTTTCAAATGAGTATATGTATCAGAAGGTAAGTGTCCAAAACTGAAGAAGAAAGTTACTGCATCGTTGTCACAGACGTAAAAAGCTAGCCAATGTTCTCCAGGTCAATGTGCTTTGTGTCTGTTGTCAATCTAGGTGCTACGGTGCTCTACAAGGTGTGAGGTAGGCGATCAGCGTCAAAGTAGCCTGCGAGGTACACGTCTCGTCTCACTGACTGTTTGAGCAGCACGGTATTCATGTGCATATGCTATAGTAAAATACGACGTTACGGTAATGGTTGATTTCGAGTAAATTTTAATTCTCGGCATACATGATGAGATAAGCTGTTTGGAAAGACTGCGAGAAAATTGCATTTCTCATTTCAGATTACCGTGATGGTCCAAATTGAAATGACCACCACGGCTTCCGTCTGGACTCACATAGAAAGGATACAAAGGATAGGCTGTATCATATTCGTGTCGTTGTATCGGCAACCCTTGATCTCTACAAACGAGGCAAGTGCAGGAAAAGAGTATTATAGGACTGCATGAACGTCCTTCTTCAAAATTGGGACGTAAGGTATAGCTAGGTATGGGTTCAGAGTCCACGTAGAAGGACAAGGAATTCACGTGGTAATGCTTAAATGTGTAAAGGTTTGTGGTGTAGGTCCCGTTTTATTCAGCCGTATTCACGAGGCCAAAGACGACCAGGTGAGGCAATCCACCCAAAACAAGTTGTCACATTTGAGGGTTCATGTTTTTTTCCCGAACCGATAGTATTTTAATCTCCATGCGGCGCATGGATAACTTGGCCGTGCCTAAAGTCAAAGCTTTGCTCATACCAACCACGACCGATGAATCCAAACGTACTTTCCCACACAGCATGCAATATCCTATGGATATCCAGATTTGGTCTACAATGTCCACATAACGTTATGTCCAAAAAGAATATTTTATGGATATTGTGTGGATATTTACATAATAATGTCGTACACTCAATATTGCATGGACATTTTCGAATTGGATATTAAAAAAACAATAGATATTGTAGGGACATTTTGAATCGGACGATATAAAATTAATATTTTTTATGTACAGATTAATTAAAAATGATTCACATCATTCTAATTATAAATGTTATTTGTTCAGTTATACTGAAAAACAATTCTTGAATGAGATAAACGCATTCGATAGGGTTTGATGGATATTGTTGGGATAGTCTACAGTATAGTAGATTTTAACTATAATGTGACTTGCTTGGTCTAGTGGTTAACATAGCGAGCTCTGGAGCGAAAGGTCGTGGTTTCGAATCCCACCCAAGGAATATATTTTTTTTTTGCCATTCATCTTCATTAATCATTATATAATTGCTCTTTGCCAATAAATTACCCATCAGATGTCGATAGGACGTAAAATCATTTTTTAATTTTGTGAAAATATATTATTGGTGCTAAATGTACTATAAATGTCCCTACAATATTGCTGACGACCTTCTGTGGATATTGTATGGATATAAAATTTACTGACGTTCGGATAATGTACGAATAGTTATTAGACCTAAATCGTCCCAATCTGGATATTGTATGGATATTGTCAATATCCACGGTCAATATTGTATGGGTATTGTACGGATATTCAATGATGTCTGGGTTACGTAAGTGTACAACAGCCTCAACAATTTTTACTTTGTTAAGAGAGTTAACCTCGCACTAACGAGACAGAACGCGTGCTTGGAACGTATGAGTTTCAGTTTTACAGTCAAAAGGTTCAGCAACAATTTTTTGGAGTTTCTGATATCCCATCATATCCACCAATGAAGTCCGCCCATCATAGCCACCACGTGATATCAGCCCTTCATATCCATCATTGTGGATTTGGTACACACCATGGACCATTTTGTTAACCCCGTGTTGGTGTCCGTGGTGGCTTAGGGGTTGGTCGTGTCTATGCATCCGAAATTATCACGCTTGTCGGTGTCGTCGTAGTTCAGTAATGTTTCCAGGTAGGCGTAGTACAGTAACGCGTTTTGGACCTACTGACGAGCTAATCGTTCAAGTAGACATTCACTTGCGAAAACAACGATTATAATCAAAGTTTGACGGGTCTTGCCTGCATATTAAGTTCCATTGGCATTGGTGATTTTGGTTTGCACATACAATTGCAAACTGGTGAGGTCGATGAATTCTTCGGCCATTCCTGCAACGTAAAATGTTTGTTACGGGATGTACTCTACAACGTGCGATTTTTCATTTGTGTTTGCATGGGAGGAATCATAAACAGATTTAGTTCTGATTTGGCACAGCTATCACTTGCAGGATGAATGAAACTTATTTTTACCGTCGGCACTTCTTCGTGAACGTTTACGTAAAGACTGCTTCTGGGTGTGATACTTTCTTTTTTAATAGACTATTGTCACAATAAAGTTCCCGTAAGATGGATTGTGGTGATACCATCTCGTACAACTCTGTTGCATGGTGTAAAACCGGTGGTGTTAAGCGTTCTGCTCATTCATAACTCTCCGGAGTGGAACGGTAGCTGTGCAACTACTCCAGAACTGTACACGCCAGTACACACACATTTGTCTTTTGCTCCCATTGCAAATACTCCTCAATCGTTCCGTACCTAGAATCACTCCCGTATTCTTTCCGTACCGAGCAACGCTACCGGACCAGTACGGTATGTTTGGTACTACTCCCATAGAGTTGGCACTTTACCGTTCCTGCACCCTGCTCTGTTGGTGTTTTTTTTTCTTATCGTTAATATGGAAGGTGCTCGTCGTTTCCTCTTCTGTGGTCTACCCAAACCCGTCAAATGTTTTCACTCTCACGGAAATTTTGTTATAGTGATCAAGGGACGTAACTTCCATCATTCTTTTTACATGAAAGCTTGGCCAGAGCTTCTTCCGAAACGTAAGAATTTCTTTGTAACAGCGCTACAATCTAAGATTCAACGTCATTATTCACAGCCATTTTTTGTGTGTTGAGGTTCGAGTACTCCTAAAAAGCTGTTTACACTTTTTGTTTTCTGTTCTAGTGAACGTTGTTTTTCTCCGCATAGTCCTCGAAAAAGACATAGTGCGGTAAATAATCCGTTTACCATATATTGATGGTCGTACCATTCTTTTTTTCTTCTTCCTTGGAATTCTTTGTCGTGTTAATTTTACGTCTTAGGAGGTACGTAAATCATGTTATGTCTCTCGACACTGTTGTTCCAACTGCGTGGAATTAATATGTATGTCAATACTACTTCCCATTCGCCTTCCAGTGTCACATGGGTGGACTAATGGGTCACGTAATATGACAGCGTGTTCTCGGGGTAGACGTCCATGGACGCATTTGACGGGAAAGAAATATAAAAATTCTTAGTGGTGAAATCTCAACCCAACTATTAATTGTTGCCTGATGTTTTGCCTATTTATAATGACACCTAGCCTGAGATAGGAATCCAGGAGGGGCAGGTATAGGAGCAACGCTTTCTTATCGGACTTCGTTATACGTTTACTTCCTCGTACAGTTCGTCCTTGAGAACGTGCACTGTCTGGAGTTCGGGTGCCTAAAATGTTCCTTCGATAATATCTCCTGTTGACTCCTTGAGTCTATACACGGGAGATATCATTGGTACCTTTTCTGCCACGGTAAATATCTCTTCCAAATAGTTACCCATAAAACTCTTTTCGAAATGTCCTTCGCAATTCCTTACGTGCACCTTATCCTTTGCGGCCAAGCTTTTGGTATAGCATTTCTTCTTTTTTTTGTGTCTTTGTACAGATTGGCGTACGCTTCCTCTTGCGTAAACAAGTTGACGTCTTCGGGTCTCATTTTCATTGAGGAATAAATGCACTGAGTTGTTTTAGGCCTCCAGGAAGCGTTGTAAGAAGTCCCCGTACCTGTACGTGTTATTGTTCACAAAGTAGCGCCACATGCACTTCTTCAAGATTCTGCTAAAGCATTCCACCACAGCTGCTTTCTGTTCACTACACGCCGTGAAAAAATACACAACCATTATTGTACTCTTGCAATGAGCTTATGTCGTTCAGTTAGGCCTGCTAGTGCTTATCGACGGCCGTCAAATGTATCCTATTGTGTGGATACTGGTACCTCGCCGGTATAGGCTTTTAGGCCTCTCAAAATTTTTTTTACTTGTTTTAGAGTAGACCATTTTTTAAGGCTTTTCACAGTCTCTGCACCCCTTGTACCTTACGCGTATTTGTCTCTCCTTCTTGAACCTCAACGTCCAGTACCTTCGGACTTTTGTTTTATCGTGATCTCGTACTCCTTCGGCTATCGTCATGAAAAGGGCATAAAGGCAACCATCTTTAATACTCGTCATAGACTTTGCCACCTTTCTTCCACGCAAAATATCCATTCTCGTAATACACGCATATCAAGTAATCACCCTTGCGTGCGTAATACATCACAAGGGCGGCCAAATCTTCTTTCGTCACTGCACTCATGCGCTATTTATAAAACTAGGCCAAACGTTTTTCGTACACCAACATGGTTGCGTGACACTTTCGCTATACCCTCTCACGCTCAACTGACATCTCGTCAATTGTGCTTCGTTATTTCACGTACGCACTCAAGACACATACAAGTGCACTTATTCGTGTATTCGTATAACATGCGGCGTATTGACCTCTGCTTTCCAGGGTCCTTTTTTCATTCGAATCGGTTTTCATTAATGGGTTAATGCTTTTGTCATTCACATTTTTGTTCGCAGTCATCTGGCCTTTTCATTGTCCCCTTCTTCTATTGATTACTACATCTATACTCTGTCCTCCTTTCTCAACGACGCCTTTCTTCCTATTCTTATACCCATTTTTCGTCTCTCCACCTATACCGAAATCAGTTTACAAATACGGCTTTTTCCTCTTATGGAATCAAATTAAAATATTCACTCTTAAAACGTTACATCACTTTCTGGATTACATAACCTCTATGAGTTATATAATTTTAACATACAAGTCACCTGCTGTTTGATACTGTTAAATAAAGTCTCCGTTGTAACATGCTTTACAGCAAACTAGGGTAGTTATCACTGGAGTAGTGACATTGTAACGTGGTGTGTATTCGTCTAATAATTTCTTTAAATTTATCCTCTAATTATAAAAGCAAAACCTGAAACTTAGGAATAAATCAGTGCTTCCTTTACTCTTGAGGAACTAAAATATTGCTAAACACCTTAATCATACACTTAACAACACTAAGAGGTCAGTAACACAGTTCAGAACCTAACTATTAACTTAGGCATTCCAGCATTCCTCGATATATTGTGAGTCACCTTCCGTCATCCTAAAAGAAAAGCATTGCCCTCAGAACACCAACAATTGAAAGGTCAATTCTCTTTGCTATATCAATCTTCCTGGGCGAGATACAGTCCACTGGATCTGTTTTTAGTATGCACCTCTATCTGACCAATGTGTTTCTGAAATTTCACCTTTAGACCACTTTTCTGTCAGAATTCATACTTTTCTCACTATTGATGCATCATTACTGTTTTCAAATATAATGTTTTTGCACCTAAAGGGGAGATGCAGTGAACAGTGTGATTTCAGTGACTAACGACTTTCTCCAAACACTGTAAATATATTATTTTTTAGACCTGATTACGTTTTAGCAAACATTGGGACCAATATTTTAGAATCTAGTTCACACACTGCCCTTGCAAATTCTTTTGCAGCATTTAAAATACTTATGCCTGACTTAACACGATGCCAGACACTTCTTCTGACACTACCTCCTGTGGTGCAGTTGAAAGGAAATGCCAGACTAATTTTAAATTGTATTTTTCTTCTAGTAAATGCAGTATAGAAAAAATGTAGTGGTTTTTGAACTGCGACAAAGATCCATGCGAGGAGACACTGAAGATGGTTATTCCATGGCATTTGGTTTTGAGCAAAAAACAAACACAAACTTGATGTTGGGTATGTTCTAGATGGCCAGACACAATCACACAGCCCTGGCTGATTTTCCTTTCACCCAGTAAAATGCACTGAAACGGTCACCTGAGCATGACTCCAATGGACACATTTTATTTCCTGTTAGTGGACTAACGAATCATTTATTGCAAACTCTAATTTACGCAAAATTTATGAGCCATCAACTTTTTCCTTGAAAGAAGCTTGATTTAAGTGTGAAGGAGAAACGTTTTTAATTGCCTTTTAAGTTCCTCAAACGTTTCCTGTACACTACGTTCTTCTGCCACTCTACATACATAAAACAATCATAATAAAGCTATTGATCATGCCTACAGGTATCTCACGGGAATATGTAAATCCCGGACAAACATTAGAGGCACGTGAAAACGGTGAGTGTCCACAAGTGTTGCAAAAACGGGATGGCTGGTGCATGCACAAAATGGTAATCAATGAGAGAAAGGAAACGTTGCGTCAAATCACAGCATACACTGCATTCCATAGGGTTTGGAAGTCGTCGGCTCACTCGGTTATCACTGTTGACACCAATGGGCCTGAGAACATCGTCATTGGATCGCGGAGGACTGGCACCGTGTGGCCTGGCCATACAATTCACATTTTCAGCAGTTTCGAACAGATGGACGTATTCGATTGTGGAGGAGACAGCATGAGGCTATGAATCCATTCTGTCAGCAAGATGTTTTGCAAGCTGGTGGTGGCTCAGTCTTGGTGTGGGGTGTGTTCTGTTGGAGAACGCTACTGGAGTCTTTTGTGACAGGAGAGATGTACACAGATCTCCTTGCAGTCCATTTACACCCCTTTATTAATGCCATGTTTCCCGGTAGAAATGGTTTGTACCAACTGGATAATACAACCCCCCATCGTGCATGGGTGACACAGAACTTAAAAAAAAATTATTTTAACGTTATTCCCACTTTCACTTTAAACTCTAAAATGATCCCTCTCCCCAAAAAAGAACAAAACAAACAATAATGGGTACATTTGTCATGTGTTGGATTGCTTGAGCTTTCAGCTACATCTGTGTAGCGTCACATGTGAAAATAATTTGAAATTTGTTATTATCAAGTATAGTTCAATGTGGGACATTTTTGTTTTTAATGTTCGACACTAAAATGTATATTTAATTTTATAGCAATTACATGCCTGACAAAAGATACGTTAAAATGCAAATGCCAAACTTTTCACAGTGCTCTCTGGATTAAAACCCTATGAGTATAGAGCACTTATGGGGCACTATCCAGACCCCAGTAAATGCCTTGAAGCGACATCCAACATACACGGCTGAATTATGGATATACATAGAACGTACATGGCTTGAAATACCCTCGTAACGACTCAAACACCTCGTTGATTCGATGCCACGTCTAGTGGGTTCAGTTATTCGGGTGAAGGGAGGAGCTACACATTATTTATTAGGTATGCCTAATGTTTTGGTACTTCAGTGTAGTTGTAGTTGTCTCTTTCTTATGTCACTTGACACCTGTGATGATCTTTCTTCTTACGATACCACCTTTACATTTTTAGAATTACCAATTTTAGTGTCGGACTTAATGTGCAGTTGTAAAAAAAATAAACATTTTTTAAAACCTTGGAAAAGCTTGGCACTTGTATTTTAAGGTACCTATTGTCAGACATCTAATGGCTACAAAATTAAATATACATTTTAGTGTCGAACGTTAAAATAAAAAATGTCCCACATTAAACTATACTTGATAAAAACAAATTTCAAAATATTTTCACATGTGACGCTACACAGATGTAGCTGAAAGCTCAAGCAATCCAACACATAGCAAATGTACCCATTTTTTTCTTTTTTGGGGAGAGGCATCATTTTAGAATTTAAAGTGAAAGTGGGAATAACTTTAACATAAATTTAAAAAAGTTTACCAAATTTCAGGAGATAGAAATTTAACATTTGAGTAATATGATAAAAGATATCCTTGTACAGCAGTTCATTAGCTTTCCAGTGATGTATGTTGAGTTCATATTTGGTTTCTTTGTAATTTTTGTATGTTGATTGACATTTTCATGGAATTGTTCAAATCTAACAAGAAGATCAGTCAATATTACAATGAAAAGAACATACTTTTCATTAAAATATTCACTACGCTTATGGACAATGCACTTTGTAAAAGCAACGCAAATATAATATTACATCATTTTTTTAGAC
>KZ872036.1:21361-37991 GCA_003456935.1 Machilis hrabei
CACAAAGGCACTATTGCACTAAACATGGATTTGAAAAAATGGTTAGGGTAGAGCTATTTTGAAAACCGTTCCAAAATATAAACATTCCGGTAAAATGAAGTTAAAGTAATACATTAATTTTCGTTTACTTACTGCATTAAAATGTAAATGTCACTGCGCAATACCTTCTAATTTTTGCTGTAAATCCACTAAAAATATGAATTTTTAAATTTTTTAAACCAAAATGTTCAGAAAGAAGCATATTTGAAATGGGAGTAAAAAAAACATTTTTTTTTTTTGCTTTTTGAATAGTATCTACCCTCTTAACGAGCTACTCACTCTTAAATCCATTTAAAAACACTTACACTGATGTTTTGATGCATTTTGATGATGTGGCTTACAGGAAGTTTGCTGATTTTCATCAATCAGAAGTTATAACTAAAGCAAGCAACATTTTGCAAACCCAAGTGTGGCCAGATGATCCAAACAAACTTAACTCTTTTGGTGTGAAAGAAATTCAATATCTGGTTAAGCACTTCAAAGAACTATTAACTCTAAATAGCATAACAGAAGAAGGTATTGGCACACCAATTTTATGCATCTCTCAGGAAATAAGCTGTGGAAATGTGTGTGCAAGAATTATAGTAAGAACTTTCAAAATAGTACGAGTGTTTCCAGTGTCTAATGCAAAATTTGAGAGAGTATTTTTCACAATGAAGAGAGTTAAAACTGATTTCCGAAACCATTTGAAAACAGCAACACTTGACACTCTATTGAGAATATCAATAGAAGGTTCAGACTTTCGCAACTTCTCACCAGTAACTGCTGCCGAAATATTCTTCTCCAAAAGAACTCGCCTTACCCTATGGTCCAACGCGAATCGAAGAAGTTGTGACCCAGATTCTGATTAAGGTAAGCCTACACATTAAAAATATAGAGCAAATATCATTTATAACTTTTGAAGAATAACAAATGAAATAAGTTTTTTTTTTTGTTAGTGTTACCACACTAAAAATGGTTTCTTTAAAAAAATGCTATTCAAAGTTAGTAAACTGCTACACACATTCAAATTTGCATAGCAAATTACTAAGCAACTTTGAAAAAAAAAAACTGGTACAAAAATAGGTAGCAGCAGGAAGAATAAAAGATATGAGTGCAGTAGAGTAGGGACTGTGGCTGTTTAATAGTTAATGTACTTACGTCCTCACTGGGAGCCACGCGTTCAAACCCACAGGGCTCTCTCTTTGTTACGAGTATAAAGCGCTATCTTACGTTTCTGCTTGTGAAATACAACGTATTAGGTATAATCTTTAGTGCCTAAAGTGTTTAATGTAAAAAACACCATCGATTATGTATTTACTGAGTGGCAAAAAGATAAAACAAATATCCTGACAGGTCATTACGAAAGATAGAGTTTCCAAAGACCTAAGCTGTTTGAATCGTGGAGCATTAACTCATTTCAAAGTANTTAAAAGATCNGTATCCTATTGTATCCTGTCATGAAAGCTTTAGTGTTTCACATCGACTCTCGAGTCATTAGCGTAATAAGCTTCAATTTTCTTCTTAAATTAATTACTTAATGTAATTACATTCTTTTAAAAACAAGTGTTTACGTGTGAAACTCAAACAAAATGTGTGACGTAAAGTTATCTTATTTTTACTTGTGTGAAAGCTTCATTGCAAAAAATCTGAAGTTAAAACGGAAGTTGTATAACCTACCCAACAACTTAATGTACAGGGTGTTTCGTCATTCCTATTAGAGACTTCTAGGGCTTGTAGAGGGGACTGCGTAGGTAACGTTTTGAATAGGAACACATGTTCGGAAACGTACCGTGCTACAAGTAAAACAGAATCAAGTCAAGTGGTTACACAAAATAAATGCTTCTGCTGGGTCAAAGAACTTTACTGACGTGAATTACAATTCAAGAAACAAAAAACATTTCCAGTTTTCCTGTAAGGAAATGACGTTTTTTTCCAACATCGTGTCATGTGAAGTCATGAAACAGGTATTATTTGTAGTTTTGATGTTCCAGTTGTTTGTTCGGCATTGCATCCTGATCCACTACAAAAGCTGTTCGATGTGGCGAGCACCAACTTCGTTACAAACATTGTACCTGCGAAGCAGGTTCTGGTACAATCGCTCATAAATTCCTGGTATACCTTGAATCTCTTGTGCCGCTGATAGATTTCGTGCAAGAAGCTCTTCCTCCGACTCTACAGGGGTCTCTTAGATACGTCTCTGCATGTGACCCGACACGAAAAAGTCTGGTGGAGTTAAGTCCGGCGATCGTGGAGGCCAAACAATTGGGCCACCTCGGTCTATCCGTTTTCCACCGAATGTTTGGTCGAGATGATCTCGGATGGCAAAAGCGTAGTGAGATGGTGCGCATTTGATGACGGATGTCCAATGGCACATCTTCCAAGAACTCTGGCAACACTTCTTGCAGGAAGGTTACGTACGTATGACCCGTTAGGCGGGATGGAAGAAGATATGGCCCAATCAAACGACCGGTTGTGATACCTTCTCACATATTAATGCCAAACCTTTTCTGGAATCCACGGGAATTCGTGGTATGAGGGTTTTCTTCAGCCCAAACATGGCTGTTTCGACAGGTGAAAACAGCTTCCCTAATGAATTGAGCTACATCGGTGAACAGAATTAGCCGTGGGTCTACCACAATATGGTGTAGGAACCACTTATAGAAGTCGACACGTGGCGTAAAATCGGCTGGAGCCAATGCATGTACCTTCTGGGGATGGTAAGGATGTAGTTGCTGTTCGTGCAGAATATGCCAGACGACGCTGTCAGCCACACCCATGGTACGCACAAAGGTTAGGGTCCTCCTCGACGGGGTCTCTTCTACTTGATGAAGTACGTCCTCTTTAAAGTCGGCGGTGCGGCGCCTCCTTGAAGCACCTTAGTTGGCCCTGTTGACTGTGAAGGTACCTGTTTCCCACAGCCATTGAGCAGCTCTGGCAAAAATGGTATGAGATGGAGTCACGCGATGTGGAAAATGCTTTTGATAAAAAGGACGAGCAACTCTCCGATTGCGTTGAGCTTCGCCGTAAATTAATATCATGTTGGTGTACTCGGCATACGTGTATTCAGCCATGTTCATCGGAAACTAAATGACAAGTAAATAACAGGTCGAAGCAGCAAGTACTAATAAGTCATTGTAGAAGACACGTGACATCAGGTGATCATCGTATGACGTATGCGCCCCCGCCTTTTGTCAACGCGGGTTGTCTATCATAAAGACAAATGTGATATATGTAATTTACTTAGACAAATGTAATCGCTCTTCGAAGCAATAAGTTTTATTTTTACTGTTTATAGTTACGTGATTTGATTTTGTTTTACTTGTGTTACGGTAAGATTCCGGACATGGGTGTGTACATGAAATTTCGAAATTACAAACTCCTACGGCTTGTAGTCCGCCAAAGACGAATTAATAGAATTAATTATGAAGTTCGATATTTTCAAAGATTGCTTACTCTGAGTGACAACTCGTCTACAAGAGCTTTTCACGCCAAAATCAGTGACAATACATGCTATCATTCAAGGATAGTAACACTCAACATTTTTACATTAATAGGCCTATCGGTTAATGCAATATTGACCTAATTTTCTGTTGGCAATTACCTGCCAATTTTCATTTCCAAATGAACGTATTTTGATCACTGAAAGTCCTTTACATGCATAACAGACAACGATGGCGTGTTCTTAATTGATACCACTTGCCTTTTGTTACTCCTGGTGTGATCGTTTCTTCAATTTCATTCACGTGTCATTGTGTTCAGTTTAAAACTCTCTTTCAAACGAGGTATCACACAACGTATGATACCATTTAAAATTTTGAAGACTCATTCTTATGACTGTTTCAATTTTTTATAAACTCCTTTGATTTTATGAGTTACGTGTTTTTTCCTATTTTACAATCTCAACTATTTCCACAGATTTCGAGTGTGGTAAGTGGCTTCTCATTGTTTTTTGGGGAAATACAAAAGGGCTTGCATCTACATCATCGACATCTTACCCCGCAATCAACAGTCTTTGGCAGGGGGTGCAACGCACCAACTCATAAACGATTCCATTCACGAATTGTCCGAGGAAAAAAAGACCACAAATACCCGTCCGTTCTATACCTAATTTCCTTAATCTTATTTGCATGATCGTTTCTACCTATATACGTAACTGTTTGCAGTTTAATGACAATTGACCCTCAATGATTTGTTTGAACCTTTCCATCTTATTTTCGTGGCGATTTTCAGCTAATGAAACCCAATTTAGTTGTTCCAACATTTCAGATACGCTATCTAATCTATCGCAACTACTCAACACAAACCTTGCTGCCCTTCACTGTACCCCTTCAGTGGAGTTTATTAAACCTACTTGGTGAGGGTAGCTCGGAAACTAGGAATTTCCGGACATGGGTTTCTATTCAAAACGTTGTCTACGCAGTCCCCTCTACAAGCCCTAGAAGTCTATAATAGAAATTGCAAAACACCCTGTATTTTGGTAATTAGTATAACAAAACAACATTTCTTTTACGACCTTCTTATAGAAGAATTTGGCTTACATACAAACGTATTTTTCCATTATTGAATGAGTTGCGTATATACATTTACACTGGAATTATGTAATTATTCAAGTGATTTGCAGAATAATGTTGGCACAGTTTTAGAGAAACCTATGTGAAATGTTCTGACGAAATTCACACCATAAGAGATGTGTACAGTTTCAAGTAGTCAATAAGCAGGATTTCATTTACAACTACATCTGATCCTGCTATCACCATACTTTTTATTTTGGAGTTACATTTGATGTGGAATTTATCAAGCTGCCCTAATACAATAGTTATTGATTTACTTCAGGATTTTTTATTAAAAACACAGTAACTTACTGATCATTAGATGCCATGAAAACATTTATTAACACACAATGTATTGAATTTTTAAAAGTTTCATTGTCTTGAAAACAATGAAGTTGTAGCATATTAAACATCTTTGTTATTATTTAACGAATGTTAAATATTGTACGGTCACCGTTAACACTAATTTGAGATCTGTGACTGGTGGTTTGAGCTCAACAGTTCAATTTCTAATGGTTGACAATGCAAGAGGCATTTTGTCCTCAATACCTATCAGTCTATCTCTGACTTTTGATTTTATTACAGCCATCATTGAAAAGTATGTGCGCACAGATATGAAGTTGAGAAAGGCAGAAGTAGGTCTGTCGTTTTACTCACTGAGTTAGGATACTTGTCTATCAGTCCGAGAAAAACCAGGCAAAACGCAGTTACTGATGTCCCAATGTTTTTGCCAAATTTAACTTTCAGGATGGATGCTCAATAAATTCACCTTGTTGTCTTGGAGTTAAATCTAGCTCTTCAACACTGTCTGCAGATTGATGTGGTGATACGACCCAGTCCAGATTCACGGTGGATAGAAATGGAAAGTAGCGATTAATTGCATCTTACAATGTTGATAAATGATCAAGCATTAGATATTTAAGCTTTATCAGGTCCCTATCGCCCACCAGACATTCAACAAATGCCCTTTTTGAATTAAAGACTTCCAGGAGCATAATTTTCTCATGACACCCTTCGTTTGTTGGTTGAGGAACCTACCGTCTCGTGTCACCTTTGCATTTAAAGATTTAATTCATTGAACTTCTTGAACTTCTTGAAAATATCTTCGAAAGATGCAGGTTCCACACACCAAGTGGTATTTTGCAGCAGCTTATTAAAAGTTACGTGTTTATATTCTTCAAAAAACACTTTTAGCTCTTCTTTGAGTTCGATAACTCGGTTTTTAAATAGCCTTCTGACATCTGTGTGAAATAGTAACGAAGTATAAGCTGCGCCAGTCACACTTCAAAGTCCATGAGTTGATTATTTTTTTTCCATTTTGACAACTTGGTGCAAAACGTCAGACACCTCTTCAACACAAGTTTTTGCAAGTTGTGCTTCTGAGTGTGTAAACCAGAGGGTTGCTATCATGGATGGGTTTTGCAGCAAAGTTTTGTTGGTAAAACCATTATACTCTCCCATCCCTGAAAGCGCATCATACATGCGTATACCACAACAGTTTTTCTATTATGGGCCTGGTCAGTGATATATAAAGTAACAGTATCAAACATATTTTGGCAGGTGGTGGTACTTTACAGCTCTTTATAAGAAAACTGCTAGTGGCATTTTTGCTATCAATAAACCTGTTAAACCCAAGGAGCTAAGATTTGGAAGTAATGTCAGTATGGCTTACTCTCGTCAATTAGTAAAAACAATTTTAGTCTGGCCTTGAATTTTTTAGTACTTGTTCGTTTACATTTGATGACATCTGAGATATTCTAGGGCTGATTGAACTGTTGGAAAGGAAACTTTGATACTTGATGACTAGCGTGTCAGCCAAGTAATGTTTCAATAGTAATATTACATGCAGAACCAATGATTTCCTCTCCAGTGGTATAAGTTTTTCATTTTTTTTGCTATCAGTTCTGCTATTTTTAATGAAGCCTCAAGAACGGTGTCAGCTATGGTAACTCTTTTGATCATTCTACAAGCAATATTTTACTAACTTTCTAAAATATGAAAAAATACAATGTTTTTTTGCAAACTGATCTGGATACCTGGTGTTAAGATGTCACTTCCACTTGCTATGTATCATAGCCTGATAACTAAAAATTTCCCCACAAAATAAACACACAGGGCGAAGAGTTTCACGCAAATCCAAACGATAAATACCTGTCTACATATGTAATTTTCTTTCAAAAACGATGATGACCTTTGGTATGAACTTCTGGGGCTGGCAGAAGCTTCAACGTACATATTCAAACTTACATTGGAAACCATGGTTCACCATCAATGTCATCAAATTTACGCTTTTTCACAACGAACGTATCCTTACTAATCACAAACATAGAAAAACGCGTGAGAACGGCAACAGATTCATCAGGTCTGTAACTGTAAAAGAGTGAGACAATAAACAATTTGATGTGATGATGATAATTATATGGTGTTTTACGTCCCGTCGACACACTATGGGTCATTAGAGACGGTGAACAATTTGACGAAGGTGACGAAAAATCTGTCAATTAGTGACTCATACTTCAGACACGTGTTCAAGATATCCGACTGCTGAGGTGTAGAGGGGTGTAATAGTAGATCTTCATTGCTGTAAGTACAAATGTTTATACTGTTAACAATCACAAATCCGGATTTTTTAGACAGGATCAGAGTGAAAAGTACCACGCATCGGGTGCATCTACAGGAACAATACCGATGGCCGCTCTTATTCTTAACCCGATCGGCTTTAAATATTCATACTCAATGGGAAGTTCATCCTAATTGTGCATCTTAGTTCAGACAGAGGAAAATGTCTATTGAAACCCTGCTAGTGGAACCAGACCTACGTCTTCGGCAAAAGTCAATTGTCCAGGAATTTCGTTGCAATCGGCATTGTGGAAAGGTGCCTAATGAAATCTCATCCGGTGACGGAGTCTTTTAATGTCTCTCCTGTGTGACACCTATTATTATACCTTATCTGGGAAGTGCTTAGGTTCGTAAGATAACCCGGTATACTCGAGGCAAGGATCTGACACCAGGTTTGGGGCCGGGTATTAATCGATTAAAATGTGATCACTATACAATTAAACTAATCTGTCGGTCTTTCATTTTTATAACTGAACGTGATCAATAGCATCAAATGATCTAGTTCACGTATTGTTCAAATCAACCGAATGATTTAAATCCAAATACAACCGAATAATAGACAAATCACATAGTTTTCTTGGTATTGCAAAAAAGAAAGCACATCCTGCTCATTAATCCATAACGCTGAAATGGTTTACAGTGGAATTAATTTTTATCTAATCCTATCAGAATAGCCTCCATCCAGAATGACTACAAAAGTGTAACAAGTTACGTTTAAAGGAAGATAGCAAATACTTACGTAAAAATTACGTGAATGAACTCAAATGTCTTTTTACGAAAGTGAAATACTTCAGTGCGCATCCGTGCAAAGACCCAGATTAAGTATAAATACGTGTCAGCAGGAACGTATAATCATCACAGTTTGCCTACAAACTAAGAAGACAACATGAAATCTGTGGTAAGTTTCTTTGTGTTGACATTTACTGGAACTACAGTTTGGCACTGTTGTGTTCTTTTAAATACATAACTGAATGACTGAAGAAGGCATTACGTTTTCAAATAAATTAAAAACCTTTCAATTATAAACATAGTTTTTATGTGCATTGAGGGTAGACAGAAGCTTACGTTAGACAAAAATAGTTGTATCTGCAGTAGTCAATGCTGCTATCAACACAACCAGACTGTTCGTATTGTTAACGCTGTTATCCATTGGTAGCTTTTACAGTACTGTAAAATGCAGTGTTACAGGAAGTTGGGGGTAAAGTCTATTTCTTAGTATACAGTGAACCCAGGGACTTTTAACCAGTGATTTCTATANTTTATAACTGAACGTGATCAATAGCATCAAATGATCTAGTTCCTAACGTATTGTTAAAATCAACCAAATTATTTAAGTCCAAACACAACTGAATAATGGACAAAAAACATAGTTTTCTTTGTATTGCAAAAAAGAAAGCACANCCTGCTCAATAATCCATAACACTGAAATGGTTTACAGTGTAATTAATTTTTATCTAATCCTATCAGAATAGCCTCCATCCCGAATAACTACAAAAGTGTAACAAGTTACGTTTAAAGGGAAATATCAAATACTTACGTAAAAATTACGTGAATGAACTCAAATGTCTTTTTACGAAAGTGAAATACTTCAGTGCGCATCCGTGCAAAGANCCAGATTAAGTATAAATACGTGTCAGCAGGAACGTATAATCATCACAGTTTGCCTACAAACTAAGAAGACAACATGAAATCTGTGGTAAGTTNCTTTGTGTTGACATTTACTGGAACTACAGTTTNGCACTGTTGTNTTCTTTTAAATACANAACTGAATGACTGAAGANGGCATTACGTTTTNAAATAAATTAAAAACCTTTCAATTATAAACATAGTTTTTANGTGCANTGAGGGTAGACAGAAGCTTACGTTAGACAAAAATAGTNGTATCTGCANTAGTCAATGCTGCTNTCAACACANCCAGANTGTTCGTATTGTTAACGCTGTTATCCATTGGTAGCTTTTACAGTACTGTAAAATGNAGTGTTNNNNGNNNNTNGGGGTAAAGTCTATTTCTTAGTATACAGTGAACCCAGGGACTTTTAACCAGTGATTTCTATATTGTGAGATAACTTATTTTTTGCTTGAAGCTCAACCAAATTGTGANCACAACAACACGAATTTAAGGAAAGATGAACGAGAAAAATCGTGAACATTAGTTGAAAAAAGTGTATCATATTGCATTAGTTCTATCCTTTGAGCGGAGAAAATAATCCTCAGTGTATCTATCATTTAATTATTACCCAAGAACTAAATTTAACTTCAATATTACAAAAAATGAAAACAAATGAAAATTTCACAGTTTTGTTTGTAAGGAATAATGTAAAATAAAGCGTTTACCTTGTTTTTCTATATATAACTGGGCAATAATTCGAAAGACCCTGTACATTTGAGTGATTGCTCATTAAACCTGTATTAACTTGATCATAATTTAATGTTATTTGCATGACATTTTGTACAGGTTCAGTTTCATCCCTATGCTGATGGTTACGGTTCAAAATAGAAGTAGGATGGTGATGATTTGTTTAACATTATATTTACACAAATGGGTAATATTATGTTAACCAATATTGATATATTTGTAATAAAAATTACTTGATCAATATTGACATATTTGTAGTAGAACTGAATAGACAAAACAAATATGCATGTCTTACTTTTTTTTTTTGCAAATCACTAATTAGTGGAATTGAATACTATCGTGTTTCGTTGGGGTTATCTGAATGGGAGAAATTCTACTTTGTTATTTTTATTGATAAAATGTGTTTTATGTATATATTTTCTTAGCACATTCGTTGATTATAGATAACAACAAAAAACAGAAATAGTTGATTTCTATAGCAATTTTCTTCGCCCATTTCATGAGTGCTCTAATCAAGTTTAAACGAATTATTTGTAACATCTGCAATACAGCTTGGCGACAATATACCACACGATATCTAGAAAGGAATTTACGAAGTTGCGGTTTTAGGTTATATCCCTGGAAACCTGTTTTTAGGAAAAATCGCAAAAAGTCACTCTACTAAATCGCTAACTAAATAATTTTTGCTTAACAAAATGGTTGTCGTTTTGACAAATTTTAATTATTATTTAGAATCTGTTGAATATATATAGAACAAATAACCTACGAAAATACTTAGATTGCATCGATCTTCTCAAGTTTTATGATGATGTTTTGTTTTACGTCGTACCGAAATGACGATAAACAATGCTGAAGGTGAATGAACAATCACAAACATCGAAATGAAGGTCATTCGTGATCAGCAACACAAAATTCAAAATTAGTAAGATTTGACTATTTAGATAAAGGATGTATTTTGATCGTTGACCGGTGTTATTCAGTAAAATGTAATACATATTTAATTTAACAAAATTGAAGGTTTATTTCTGCAACATATAATCATATTTAGTTCATATAGACGGGTGTATGGACAAAAAATGTTCATATCTATNTNNNAANNATATAATAAATATATAAATTGGGGAAATTAAATTTGAATCTTGACATTAAATTAGGGTGGATATTAAAAATGTGTCTACATATTATCTTTATAGGTTCTAATCTCGGCTTAGGGGGAGTATATTGCGATTTGTGTAATAAATGTGGGCTACACTAGCACCCACCCCATCTATGCCACCATATAGAAGGAACATTTTTTGAAATATTAAAAAATTTGAAAAAAAAACCTCTTCCCAAAAAAAGTTCTTGAAAGGCTATTATATATTTTTCATGTATTCACTTCTTATGTGTATTGACATTTATAAATGCCAAGAAATCACTTCAGTTTTCCCAATTTAAATATACGAGTATATACTCAGTTGTGTTCATGTTAAGTGACAAAGCTAATAATTTGTTAATGTTACCCTTTTCAAACTTAAATACACAAATATACTGAAGAGCGCTTTGAACTGTTGTCATGACTATCACAATGTATGTTTAAAGAAAGCCCTTATTTGATAACAAGTAACCGTATAAACATCTCTATCTGCCTATCTTGGAAATATTATATTATTTTATTGTAATGTGTAAAAAATCGGCATGTATAAATTACATGACGTACACTACATACACTACAGTTTTTTTGCTGATCATAGGTTATCTAAAAATAATAAAACTGTAAAGTACGATTTTCATTCTCCTGTAACTGTAACCTGTTTTTCTCTTAATTTTCAGCTTGTTGTTGCTATTATTGCCACATTGGCTCTTGTTGTCACTGCTGGCGGCATTGGTCTCGGCTATGGTGGATATGGACTGGGCTTAAGCCACACTCAGACCTACGCACCTCGCATCAACGTTGGTCTTCGTTATGGTCTCGGTCACGGAGGTCTTGGCTACGGAGGTCTCGGTCACGGAGGTCTTGGCTACGGAGGTCTTGGATATGGAGGCCTTGGCTATGGTGGTGTTGGTGGACTTGGCTATGGTGGTCTTGGACTCGGCATTGGAGGTCTTGGCTATGGATATGGACGCTAAATAATAACAAATGTCATCACTTTACTTTTTTGAACTGTACTATGAAAATGCTTGACTAAATCCTACTATTTCTACAAATTATTAATAGTAATAAATATTATATCATCTATGATTATCTCTTATTATTTTTACACTTGAATATACAGTGAGATGAAGCATTCAGTAGGTTTAAACACATACACTGAAGCAGTTAGGGTGTTGAGGTAACTCTANGATTTGAGACTAGAACTNNTATTTTGATGTTAACACAGTACATACAGNAGGCTATGCCTTTTATTCGAATCTTAATGAGTTTCACTCTGCACCCAACACTGTTAAGCTTTTAGTGATTATAGGCACTTAGATAGCTTTTAGAACTATAATTTATATCAGATACAGAACATAAATTTATACGTAACATTTCACAACACAGATTTATTCTTACTACGCTCATTGGTAATTTTAATGCATTTCAACACGATATTTGCAAGTATGTTAACATTTGTTTTTACCACTCACTTTTCATTCAGAAACAGTAAATCATAATTTTTTAAGTTATCTACTAATTCACGCCTGTTAAAGTAGTTAGAGCGACTTCAAAGACGCGATCATCCAGCTTTTCTGAATATCTCTATATATAGTTTCACAATCGCTGAACACATTGAGCTCATAAAAAGTCTACCTTCCCCTACTAATACCGAACACATCTACGGTTGGATACAGCTCCTGTTTTGCCCTAGAGTTATGTAGACCCCATATCTGTTCACCCTTAAATTCATATTTTCGAGTTTTAGCACCTGTGTCTGTCCTCTAAAATACATTATCAGTGNAATTACTTATTCTATATTTTTTTTTACCCAAAATAGTTTAGGTTACCGTACATTTCAAATACAAATTAGTACATAATCGTGCCGTTTCGTGGGTTTCATTTCCAGCCGCCGGTGAACAGAGGTGTGGAAACATGACATCGTAAGCGTGCCACTTTTCATATCACGTGAAATCGGTATTTTGTTATTAGTTATGTCCACCTGAGCTGTTCATACTTTTGAACCTTGTATTAGTGGTACACTAAAAAAAAACAAAAACATTGCCACAATTCCGTAGACGATTGAAGCTTATTTGGGAATGAATATTGGACTGAAGTAGCCCTTGAGACTGTTACCCTGAATTTAATTATGTTTAATAATTTAGTTTGAATTAAAAAGACGAAATAAAACGGGCATGTCCCCCATATTTAGCCCCTCAAAACTTCTCCTTGAGACTCTCAACAACAGCTGGTATGGCCTCGCAAATTATTAAGTGCACTGTCTTTCAATATCACGTTATTTACAATATTGCTAACGTGTATATATTTTTTGCACTTCTAAAAATAATTAGAAACCAAAATAAATCGTTTGCAAACACTATTTTGATTTCCTTAATAATGCAGAAGTACAAAACTTGCAAAAGGAAAGTCAAACGAACTCTCGCCTTACTAATTCCGAAATAGCTTAGCAACTACTGTATATTAATACCTGATTTGATTATAACGCAAGAAGAGCGGATGGCCTTTATATCGGCATGATAATTGTTTAACGTAAATTCATATACAATGACATTTTTTTTAAATGCTACATACTAATGGATATATCCGTATAATTAAAATTAATCATATGTATTCTATATCCCGTCTGGATTTTAAGAAGACTGTTAAATATTCAAACGTCCAGGCTAAGGATCACAAATTCAGAGAGATTCCTTGCCCGACAGCAGACCCCAAATAATGGGAAATACTGCTAGGAAAAAAAATATTTTATGTTTAATCTGAAACATAAAAATACTTTCTTTGCATTTTGTTATGAGTAATTTGTTATTTCAAACGCAAATTGTAAGAGTGCGCCTCCTAATCTGATAGCGTTGAAGCCGCTGTGTTCCTACCGTGCTAACAAAGTGGCAAGGAATTAATTATTGTACCTCATAAAAATTCTGTTTTTACTTCAGTAACCACTCTGAAACAGAGTTTTAGAGCTTTACAAGTAAACAGACCCTAGAACTCCACATACTGTTGTAAAAACAGAATTTTTATGAGGTACAATAATTAATTCCTTGCCACTTTGTTAGCACGGTAGGAACACAGCGGGTAGGGGGAGATGCCTCAAACACTATAAGCCGGTCTGTGGCTTTGCGCCTGGTGGGACATCATTTTTAATTATTTCTCTCAGAAGGCGCTTACTTACATTTTTACCTCATTTTTAAAGTTCCTTACTCTTATACCTTAATATAGTATTAACGATTAATATTTAGGAAAGTAGTAATTTTCGAGGTTTAAGACATGAAGTTTCCGATCAGGATAATATTTCATGATCAACTAAACCGTGGAGTGAACTGAGCAGGGCTTTTATGCAGGCACTGAATGGAACAGCATACACATAACATCAATTATGTCACCACTATAAAGTCAGTGACTTAGACTATTAACCTTCATTTTAATTCCAAGGCACTAACTACCTTTAAAGGTTTTTAACCTTATATTTTGATGTGCTGTCCAATTACATTCCTCTCATCCCTAAACAAACGTCCATTGCTCTATACTTAGGCCTAAATGTGAAAATCATCTTACCACTAATGGTGTACATTTCTTGTCAACATNTCACCTACAATTTCTTAGTAGCTATGACAGGAGGTCATTGAAACCAGTTTTGATGACAGTAAGTAAAGGATTCATGCAATACTGTTAATTTAATCAGGAGATGCTATTTTGAAAAAAAAAAAATAGAACAAATAATAGAGGCCTATGTGATCGACTCATCTATATTCAAAAAAACAACTTCAGGATGATAATTGTATGTGACGTTTTTCGTCCTACCGACACCAGATGGGCGATTTCAAGATGACGAACAATGCTTACTTTGATCAATAGATATGAAAGGACATGTCAAACGTCAACATGGATAGCATTCAAACACCTAGCCTAGTGTGGAAATGGAATCCACAACTTCTGGTACGAGAACCGGTTAATTAACCGACTGTTTCAAGACGTTCGATCAAAATTGGTTCAGTATTTTATGTTTTCAAATAGGGTCAACAAGAGGTACTCAGAAAGACGAACATAGTAAGAAATCAAACCTAGTATTACAATGCAAATAGATTATTAAATCAATTAGGTGTCTTCACAGACAGTTCATTGCTATAGGAAAGTTTTTACAAGAACTGGTATATTTGTACGCGTTTATGCATGAACAAAGTGAAAGTATTATGAACCTACAATAGTAAATTACTCTACAACTTTCTGCCTAATTTGGAGACCTGTACAGCTAATTCATATTATAATTAATAGTTGGCTTTANTCAAAGCGTGTGACTCTACGATTTTCGTTACATTTTGGTCACTACTCCTAAACAAAGACAGAAATAGAAAAAAAATATAAATCACAATATTATACGTCAAAATACTTCCCTTGAGATGTTATTAAAACCTGAAACCTGTTAAGTGCGTATTTTTTTTTAGCATTATTTCCCATTTGTTGGGCCTGCTGTCGGGCAAGGAATCTCTCTGAATTTGTGATCCTTAGCCCCTCGGAGATTGCGACGAAGTTGTGAGAGTTCTGTAGAACTCGGCCTGTCGCTACGGCCTGTCAATTCCTCGGGGCACTGGTGAGGGTGTTGGCACCAGTGGGGATCGAGCCCGGGTCTGCCGCTCCGGAAACTTATACTCTTACAACTGAGCCACGGAGCCCTTAAGTGCGTAATTTGTGTTTAACTAAAAATAAGCTTTGATTTACAGTTAAACAAGAATTTTGCACTTTATGTATTTTTTTAAATGTAACATTGCACAAAAATATCAAGGGACNTATTTTGAAGGGAGATAGTGTCCTACTTTATTTATTTGAGTCTTTGTTTGGTAGTAGTGACGAAACATATAGCTTAAATCATGACGTCATTCGCTTTATCTAAAGCCAACACTTAAATGTGCCACCAGACACGTTGTCCAACCTGAACGTGATGAATGAAGTACACCATTCACTTAATGGGGTATTTATCACAAAGGTATTTCTTAATAATCGACGATGCATGGTAACTATTTCAATAACATATTTTAATAAGACGAATTTTTTTTAACCTAGTAATAGTGCATCAGAACTTATTCAACTGGAGAAAGGGTTACCAAAATTACAAAACATGAACATTATAGCTAGAGTAAAGAAGTTCTTTAAGCAGAAGTTTATGATGCCACTAAGATTATAATAAATGTTTGATCTGGTTCTTGAAGGCACCCAACATTGTACANTTTTCAGCCAATGCTGTTGCAACTTTTTTATATTCAGAAAATTACAAGCAATCTAATAAAATGTGTCATTCATTTTTATTTAAGGATATAAATACTAATCATAAATAAATAAAAGAAAGATGCAACAAAATGATTTAGTACTAAAGGTATAATAAAATNAAAATTTCTAAAATGTTTTTGAATACGGTGATATTCTTCTGTGCGATGGTCTGAATGGAGTATACTATTTGTAGTTTAGAATATTTAGCAAGTTCAATAAGATTTTATTATTTGGGTTTATGGTACAACGTTTTTGACGTGTAAGGTCTATTGGGGACCACATCCGCGTCGCAACGACGTTTCTGGACGGTTGAATTTTGCAAAGAAACGGAAATAAATTTTAATAACAAAATGGTGTTTATTCTTNTAAATTCAAACTCGTTTCTGCTAAGAGTCGAAAACAACGCACAACAGTTACCTTTGGCATGACACAATCTAGCACTGCAACCTATCAGCAGGATTTCCTAACGAGGTGCATTCAAAATTATGAAGGAGCTCCTAGTGTTTCGGTCGTTCACTAAGAGATGGCAGTAGTGTTTACTTTGAACTCTCATTCGAACCTCTACTTCCTCTATAATTGGATTTAGTTGGCATATTTTAGTCAAAAGATAGAACTTGAAAACAAAACGGACGAAACGAAGCCCTTAACCCCCTTAGCATTAAACACAAAGCTTCTAGTAGGTACTTAAAA
>KZ872037.1:0-10509 GCA_003456935.1 Machilis hrabei
ATAAATATGGATCTCATTTTTAAAGCCAAGGTTGCATACAGATAGGTTTCACTTCTTTGTAGGCTACTTCAACCGCCTGCACTAACTTTCTGTTACGGATCTAAGGTGCGTTAATTACAGAGTGGTTTTGTTTTTACTAGTTACACCACACTGTACCAGCCATGTTTTATTATTTATTTTAAGTTAACATCATTTTTACGGCAGTACAGTACCGAGCGTTTAAAAATATGCTGTGTTTACAATATGTATATATAGGCTTAATGTTTCTGTTTTGTTTTTGCAAAACCCAGTGTGTAAAGGACGAAGCGTGAACTAAAATAGTTATAACTGTGCATACTATATTTTCATTTTTTTATCATATACAAACTAAAATTAAGCAAATTTACGTGTTTGCCCCAATAGCCAATGAAACGGCTTGGTTTGACGTCACACGCCGTCCTTATCCGAGAAAAAGGTAATATTGCCCACATCCCACGGTACAGTAACGTAAACGAGAGGATTGCATGAAAATGGTGTGCAACTTGCATGGAAATTGATTTCCAATAAATGTTCAAACTATTATTTTGCAAATTAGTTAGAAATGTTCCTATCGTGAAATATGTTGCAGAGAAAAAGTCCGTGATAGTTTGTCAGAAACGGTATTACTCGCTAAACAGCAATCANATATGCACCACCATGTGTGACTTTTTTGTTTTCTTCACCATTACTTTCGTTGGACCATAAAATGTGTAAGGGTGAGTCTGAGAAAATTGCACGTGAAAGGTATCGTGGTAGACTGCATACATTTGCTGGAACGGGTCACACTTTTTTGCCATATGACCCGAAATGGTCTCGCATGTGTTAGGTAAATGTCTTTCTACTATCTCCCGATAATTTTAAGCGAAAATAAGTTGATTGCTGTACTTTATTTACTTATGATGTAGATTTCGAAGAAACGTCAATTTACTGTTNCAAATTCATGCTCGCTAGACGGCCACATGGAAAACGCAATGCGAACCGCAAAGCTCATACGGCTGTNATGTCCCCTAGTGATGGCACATCCCTTCAGAAACACGTAGCATTCATAGAAAATAATGTTATCTCGTCTTACTGTCCTTTATTTTAGTGCAGTGGTTTAATTTGTAATATATGTTAGCTATAGTGTAGTGACGTAATCAGTAAAATAGGATGTGATAGTACAGGGTGGAACAAACAAAAGTAGCACGGAGAAAAAAGTTTGAATTTGTGATGTCATTTGTGCAAATGTGTATATTTTCACAAGCAAAAAAGAAAATACCATTTTAAAAATGTACTGGTTGACACAAAGTTCTGGAGCTTATGTTCCAGTAGTACAGCGGAAATTAATAGTTTTAAAATCAAGTCAATACATTTCTGTAGGAATCCTAATTTAAATTAGATGTTGGAAATTACCTCGCCCCATGTGCTGGTACACCTTGCCCTTGATATGTCCCCAAAAGTGAAAATCATAAACCGACAAGTCTGGAGATCGTAGTGGCCATGGTCGATCACTTCTCCTACTAATGAGCCTCTCAGATGGAAAGACCTCACTGATACCTTCCAGTGATTGACGTGCCCTGTGTGCTGTTGCACCATCCTGCTGAAAATAACCGTTCATTGTTTCGTCTTCTGTAAGCTGATCAACAAATGGGTTGAAAATGTNTCTGGTGTAGCGACCAGCAGCAATTGTTTCCTCAAAGAATATCGATTTGATACGCTGTACTGAAACTGCACATCANAGGTGCAAGTAGGCTATTTTGTACAAAATTAGATCTGGGATACACGAAGATATTGTAAATTATTCTAATTTCATTTTCAACCATGACGAAACCACAATAGCCAGATGTTTAAATCGGAATGGTTGAAAGGTACTATGTTGAGAGGTAGGTTAGTGTGTGTGTGGAATATTTGACATAAAAATCGTGTAAAAGAAGACAGCTTTTCAACACGCTGAGTTAGACAAACTGTAGGATTTTTCATCACCATAAGCTATGTTAATGATTCATAATTACTACACTGCATAGCTAGCACGCATCATATATTTTGTCAAGAACATTTGACTGCAGTAAGGTTGCTGCCTGAAAACAAAATTACGTAATGATTTACAATGCATGTCACGGGATCACATTTTAAGCCCGGTCACCAGGTCAGTTTGCCTTTGCCTGAGCCTGTGCTAAAATATGACCCATTCAATCTCTGCTGCATACTCGTATATCNNTATCACTATCTCTTGTAAATCTTATCGCGTAAGGTTGGCATAATTGTTACTCCCTTTTCATTCTACCAGCACTATGNAGCGTCAAATNTCGCTAGGTGTTTACGTATGAAAGTGGTTTAGTTAATTTAAGCTAAAGAAGACCCTCATTTTTGTTCTAGCACATAATATACTTCTGTGTTTGTTTCTCGACAATCAGTGTTAAACTAGGCCTTTTCGAGTACGGTAAATCAGTGAAGGTCTGTTTAAGTTTAGTAAGCTAACGATAGACTCGTTTTTAGGATTTGCTTACTTTGTTTCTACGCATAGACAGTATGGAAACGTGTGTGTATAAAGCAGAAGTGTATTCCCTTGAATACAAACAAGTGTGCTGTTTGTTATCATCAGTTTATCACGTAAACGCTGTCGGTCAATGGCGGGGCAACTATAAACATAAACCGTTAACTAGACATTATACAGGTATCGTGTGGCGCCAGACGTCCATGATGTGGCGAACGATGAAAACAGAAGCATAAGTTTTTTTTTCCAACGTAATATTCCAGATATATTACTGAGAACATTTCCTAAACTAAACTAAGAACTACAAACAAATCTTGCTACAGTTGGAGGTGTATCGATGTATCGATATTTGCTCAATATCAGGAATCGATATATTCTAAATTTTGATTTTTGAAAACTTATAAGTTCTATATGTAGCTTCAAACATTTCGAATTTCAAAAAGTATCGAGCTTTATAAATTTCACATTACAAAAAAAAAAATCCAAATATAGTTGCGCAAATGTTGAAAAAATTGAAAACTACTCTCGAAACTCGATATCGATATTTTTTAAGTTTTCGAAATTCAATAAGGACATTTTTCGATAATTGCATTTTTCAAAATTCGATATCGATATGTCGGTCACATTTCGATATCGTGCTAAATCCAATATCGCACTACCCTAGATAAAGGTAGTCCTCAATTTAACGAATTTTAGGTTTATTGGACAACGTCTACTGTTTATGAGCTTCTGTTCGTAGTAAAAGTATAGGTTCAACAGCTATGTTGATGAGTTGTTTTATTATCATCAGTTTAAAAAGTCTAGTACTGTATTTCATATAGGCCTATAGTGTGTTTTCCTGCAATTCTCCTAAGGCACTGAAATGTTTCGCTTTTACCAACCGGCACAAACTCCACTGAAGTACACTCCAAAATATGGAAATTTTAATGTTTGGAAAAGGTCACCACTGTAAATCAGTATTGTAAATAAACTGCTGTTCGCGAGATATTGTCATTTGCAATCATATGTTCAGGTGCCATTTAAATACGTAAAAATGTCGTAGATATCACAATTAAACTACTTACAGGACTTCATTTTGTTTCAAGACAGCGGATGACATTTAGCAACTTTCGACAACTTTTGTAAAAACATCTACTATGACATCAAACAAGAGAGACTACGTCTAGTTTTAGATCAGAAAATAAAAAGAGTGATTTGGTATTTTAATGTCTTGAATTATTNCATTAAGAGACTTCTTACAAATTAGCACCCATATTCATCTATANCTACTCGAGCTAAAAATAAAGTTATTATCGTTATTATAAGCTTATTTNGCTTGAAAGACACGCAAAACTAACAAACTGATTAAAAATCATTCGATATGAAACATTTCTCAGGTACAGCATGTTATCTTTGTGCCTATAGGGATATAACTAGCACTCGAAGTTAGACTAATATTGTACAACAGGTGGTTTTCCCTTCAGCTTAATTATAACTTGCGCTTGTGGGTTGTGGCTGCTTAATCGGGGAGCAAGATATCCTCGTAGTTTTTATCACGTACAATCCAAAGAGGCTATTCACATTATCTCCAGCGCAAACTCCCATGATGTGGACAGTTGGCTAAGACCCCTGTGAATCATATGTTAGCGATAAAAAAAATAATGACATGAACGTCACGCTCGTGTTTCGCAGATACTATATACTCTAGTGTGAATGTGACAATTGGACTTTAGTTCATCCGAAACTACTAACTACTTCTTCTTGTTCATCTTACTAGACGTTAGAATTTTGTGGAAAGTTTCTTTCTGTTATAGATGAAAAGTGTTAAATATATATTCAAGATTTTCTCGGTGTACCAATTCCTTTGACCAGTCCAAGCTACCAACAGTACATTCGTAAGATGCTGGGTACGTCAAATTCCAGGAAATAATCAAGTGATTTTTCTGTAATTTGAGCTAGACGTTTTTGTATTGAGACAACCTTTAGTAAGCCAGTCAGAAACGAGAGACTCATTATTAAAATGCGAGCAGATGTGCATTGCTGTATTTGAATATTTTGTTCTTTCCAGTACGTGATTGATGTCTGTCCCAAACAGGTTAAGAGCAAATTACGTTAATCTTGCACACAGTTGTTATGGTGGGAGGTAGGCTTGAGATCCTTATGCAAATTGCNTACACTATTACATCTCACCTACTGATCGGGAGGTCCCGGGTTCAAATCCCGGGGCTGACTCCTAGCCCTTAGTATAAAGGGTTATCCTACGAGTCTGCCTGTGAAGCACTCCTCATTAAGGGTGTTGGATACGGTCAGGGCAGAAATCACGCTCCCGGAGAACAAACAGCCTAATTTCTGGCTTACCTTGAACAAATCTGGGAAAGTAATCCGTGAGAGACATAGAGTAAAGTCTTGATGTTATTTTGGTGTAAAGTTTTCTAAAACTAATTACAATATAATATGTGTAATTAGGTGAATTCGCCACTTTTCGCTAAAATAGCCGAATTCACCTAATTACACATATTATAGGGCCTATTTTAATTAGTTTTAGAAAACTGTACACAAAAATAACAGCAAGACTTTACTCTATGTCTCTCGCGGATTACTTTCCCAGATTTGCTCAAGGTAAGCGAGAAAGTAAGCTGTTTGTTCTCCGGGAGCATGATTTCTGCCCTGGCCTTAAGGTATGATCTTAGGCGTCTTCCGGGAGGGACGTTAAAATGGAGTCCCATCGATAAATTCTCGATGTAAAAGAACCCACCATCGGCTATGTGTCTAGTGCGTGGCAAGATTCAATCATCGTGAAGTGTCGTTACGACGCGGATGGGGTCTCCATTATACCATCGCAGTCAGTACTGTGGGACCATAAACTAAAATTAACCAAATAAACTCTCTCATAAATGTTACGATTTTACCAGAAAATTGTCGGTGCAATTTGCGTAAGAATCTCAAGACTACCTCCCACGCGGGAGGAGACGTAAGTAATTATTATTTGGCTAATAATGTTAACGTTAGCCTAAATGTTGAACGAAAGCCTCGTATCACGGCTCGTTGTTTAAGTTGNTACACTAGAACGGTCCAATTTCCTACCAGAACAGTATTGACTTCAGTGTATTAATCGTAACTGTTATATGGTACAAAGAGTGTGGTATCACATTACTTCAATAGGACTAATTAAATAACAATCACGATATGTTAAAAAAACTCGAGACGATTCAACCCAGTTTCTGTTGTGACTAGTGCAGANGCTTGTTTGACGGCAGTGTTGTTGTTACTTGCACTGTCCAATAATATTCTTTTGAACTCGTTCCTGTATTTTCGTAAAGAAGCAACTCTTCAGCTATTAACAACTTTACTGCGTAAGTGAATTGGTCTGTTAAAAGAGTTGACTGACTTGTCATACCTGTGATGAGATCTTGAGAGCATTATTCAAAAGGCTAAATGGACACTTTGTGTCTATACTTTTGCAGGCGGTAGCGTATTTAAGCCGAAGCCGAGTCCACAAAACCGGTTTTATATGTAAATGAGCAGATCCACTTCGTCTGTTTGGACATGACAAGGAAGAAGAAGATGAAGCTCGGAACTGAACGTCAAATTTGGTCGTTTAAAAAGCGTAAATAATTACGGAAGATATAAATCAACTTGTGTGTATGTTTAAAGTATTAATGCATTCGCAACTGCGCACCTGTTCCATATGCTAATAAGATTTGGGCCTCACGTGAAAAGTGTGTGTTTGAACGGCAATTTAAGTTTCGCTATGTTTAAAGCCGTTAAATTTTTGTGGAGCTCCGACCATCTTTCAGACGAAAGCTCAATTAATAAAGAGTCTGCCCAGGCGATGACAAATTAATCGTCCGCGATAGGGCAACAGTTTACTTTTGAAATTCCTTCTCTATCTTGCAGGATTAGCCGTGTTTATTCATAGGTCTTGGATTAGTCAAACGATAGATGCAAGTACGTAGGTACACGCAGCATTTGGGACGCATAATGGACCTAATTATTTATCTAGTTGGAGGGTTGCCTACTTACTGCACGGTTTATTTTGGCAGACAAATGCTATTCTTATCAAGTGATAGTTAAATTTAAACCAACCACTGCTCAAAGAATGTGCGTTTTATAAAGTGCAACGAANAGTCTCCTGGTTAATTCTTTGGGCTATTTTATTTGGTACTAAAAGAATGTTAACTAATTAAAGGACTTCTGTTAGGTTGCCAACATTAAATATCTACAGTACTTAATAACAGTTAATAGATTAATAGTTATTGCTATATTATTATGCGTTGTCTCAAAAACTACGAGTTCAAATTACAAGTTGGCATGGTCAACTCNTGTAATTTGTTTCATGGAAGCGATCCATACATGCATTAAATTAGCATTTTGTAACGGGGACGGTTTCACTTGACCTGCGGTCCGTTTTGTTAACAACACTAACAGGTGTACGATATGTCGATATTGTCGATATTTTCCAATACCGATGAATTGATCGACAACGAAATATCGAGTTTTGAAAATTTGGAACAAGTATCGATAACAAGTGTTGATGCTTTCGAATTTCGAAAAATATCGNTANTGAATTTNGAAAATTTCGAAAAATATCTGTATTGAGTTTCGAAGCTCGATAACGATTTATCGGTCATATTTCGACATCTGAACTCCAATATCGCACAGCCCTAAGCACTACCATCATTTTCTAGTGTAAAACTGCACTCGAGAACCAGTTTCATGAATACCAGTTGTGCCAGAAAATAATAACTCGAAATTAGAATAACCACAGTAAAATATCACATGAGAAACAAGTTTACTTTAATATTAATACAGTGACATCAGTTGGAGGCGGACTCCAGTAATGTTACTATAAAATTTGTTTATATTTTTCCTAGCTTAGGTAATTGATAGCAATATTAGGAGGATACGACAAGAGGCATACAGTGAAAGGATAAAGTAAATGTATCTCGACATACAAGAAAAACGTCAAGGAAAAAGCCTTTGTATTAGTTGATGCTGTTATTTCAGTTTCAATTATAGGCTCTTTGNGCATTTATGTCCTTGAACGTACTATGTCTTTTCGGTTTGGTAAAATAATGAAATAATCTAGAAATTTTGGTGTCATTACTTTTCATGTGTGCGGAGAGCGTGGGAAAATGAGTATTTTGATGGCTTAAATTAGAGCGCTTAACGTCATGGGAGGATGGGGACAACTCTGCAATTTTAAACGAAACCCCCTAAAACAATCACAATTTTGGATTTCCCACTAAAAAAACACCACGACAAACACAAGTTTGCTTGAAAGTTTTTTTTTCTATAGTATAGTGAAAACGCTAGACTTGTAGTGATAAACTAAATCCACAGTAACCTTACATTACGTTTTGTTTTCTCTTCGTATTTGGGTTATTTTAACTACATATCACTATGTATCTCTATAACAAACTGACCTGCATGCGTTGTCACAGAGATAGACCTAAGGCATATAATAGTATTTTAGTCTAGGCCTATAATAAGTTTCACTAAAACAAGAGAAAAAATTTCCCCCTTTTCAGCATAATATTTGATGGCGTAAGTTATATTTTAGTAATTATTATTGTCAACAAGTTAAGACGCGAACAATTTACGGAAGCATTAACTAGCAGAAAAAACAGTTACAAAGTACGCATTGGAAAACTATTTATACTTCGAAATGGAGCAACACAGACACACTCCATCAGTTTTGGGTCCCTCGCACATACCTACCTGCAGAGGCTTCTGTGGTTGCCTGCACCTCTGTTTAGCGTGTATGTTTAGTGAATGGGAAAAGAGCTTTAAAAATAGAATTGGGAGCGCTCATTAATCGTAGCTCGCCGGTGTTTCTGCCTTTGAACGTAAATAATTGAGATGCATACCTGCTGTTTCCTTTTCATTGATAAATGTGTACTTATATTTACCACGCATGGAGACTTCCAATTGTTTATTTCGTTGCTGATAGACAGTTTAAGTCTGATAAGTTCAAAATATTCTAGGTCCTTGCCAAGTACAATTGAAAGGAAAGGCTTGTAGAGAGTTAGCGGACGGACGGTTTAATGAATGAAATGAAACTACTCGCACACATTTTCTTTTGTAGTTCTCCGAAAGCGGCGCGATACCAACGTTGATGATTTTGTTGTTTTCTTTAGTTCGTGGCATTTCGCGGATCTGCATACTCTGTTGCCAAAGAGCGTGATCTTTTGTAACCTCTTTTTTAATAAAGAAAGGGCTTACTTGACCTTTCAAATATCTGTTGGATATGACGTTTACTGATACAAGAGGTGAGTCGACAGAGGAGGGTGTCGGAAAAGGGGGTGAGAGGCGTCGGGATGCTCCGTGGCGCCACCGTAGAGTGTGCTTCAGAGTATCGGTGCCACATTGGCAGGCGGCAGCGGTCAGTAGANCGCGGAAAAGGCCGCAGTATGGAACAGCGATGTTGCCATCATTGTCCCTCAGATTTGGAATAATGCCTTCGTGGTTTTCTTTTGAACGATGGATGACGATTTGGCAACGCTGGCGTGGTTGGGAGGAAGAGGGTATTACGGGGTGTGGGGTGCAGTCCCGCCGGCGTCAGTAGGGGATAGCAAGCAGGCGTCTACAGGCGCCGGTTTTTGCCACACGACGCCAGAAGACGGTCGACATCAATTTCTCCGTTCAAAAGCTTACCCCCTCCCCTGCCTTCACTCATCCTTGTGATGCACCCACCATCGTCATTCACTGCGTTCTCTTGAGGGATAATTGCCCGCGAATCAAATTCATTTGTTAATGAGGTCGTTGAGCGACACTATAGATAGCATGGTAAGGAATCCACACCATTGAAGTTTCAATTACGTCGAAACTATTATTTCGCATGTCAACTAGTAATTAGAGGAGCGCGATATATCTATATCGATCGTTGATATTTTTTCATTATCGAACGGTCGATATTGTCCAACTACCGATATCGAAATAATAGTTTCTAATAATTTTGAATCTCGAAAAATTACGATTTCGAATTTCATAAATATCGATAATGGGTTTCGAAAGTATGAATTTCGAAAAATATGTCTGTCTAGTTACGAACATTTCTAAAATAGTGATATGGAATGAAAAAAAATTCCCTGTCGACTTTCGAAAAGTTCTAAAAATTAAGATTTCGAATTACAAAATTGTAAAAATATTGATACTGGATTAAAAAAAATATCGTTAGCAAGTTTCGAAATTTTGTATTTTCAAAAATATTCATATCGAGTTTCGAAAATTTCTAAAAAATATTGATATCGAGTTTTGAAAGTTAATATCGATATATCGGTGACATTTTGATATCGGACAAACACCAAAGTTTGATATTTGAAATTCAGTATCGCACAATTCTACTCCCAACGAGAATGCGTTTATGATAGAGAAGGAAGATTTTAGATAAAGAACCGCAAGAAACAGGTTTACGAAGTCTATGCATTTGTAAACGCAAATTAAGACTGGAAGTGTAAGAGATCGTGAATCGATTAACAGAGTTGCTCTAACGAGGTGATTTACGATTTAGAGTCATTACGAGTAGGCCCTAACACGATAGACTCTGACAGCTGGTTTATTACCGTTTCTGTTGTGCTTCTGGCGTCTGTATACGAGATGGCTGATGTGATAAGGAAACTGTTGGTGAATGCTATACTTAGATAGTATGAATATTTTGATTTTGCAATTAGATCATGCCGCAATCAATTTACTTGACGTTGTGTAATATCGCACTGCTAAATAATATTAAACTGTAAAAAATTAATACTCATGTAGGCTTTATTTGCACATTTTCGTAACTTAATATAAAACCCAATTACAGTCATACCCCGAGTTACGACTCTTTGACTTATGGCGCTTCGGACTTAAGGACATTTTGAATTACCACCATTCCCCGACGTTACCGTGCTTGCTTCGGTTTTACAGGATTTTAGATCCAGAGCCTCCGTGAAAATTAATTTAGTTATAATGGACGATTTGGGGCAGGAATAAAAAAAGTGCAAATACTTGGGCCCGTATTCATAGTCCACTGCTAGTGAGAGTTTAAATAGTCTCTA
>KZ872041.1:12150-27694 GCA_003456935.1 Machilis hrabei
TCCCCGGACCCCCATTTTAAGACGTTCAACGGCCAATGATGCATTCGAATGTGCTATTTTTTATAAAAGTGACATTTTCGTTGGTTACATACAATTTATTTCAATTTTAGTTATATCAATTATTCCATACTTTTTACTCACCCTGTATATGTTTTTTTAATAACTACTGTCCTAAAATGTTAATGCGTGAAGAAAATAGGTCTACATAATTTTTACCACTCTATCTGTAAAGGCGTGATGCTATACATTCAAAACTGTCTGTTTCTCCTTTCAAAACGAAGAAAATAATACCAATTACTAAGTAGCATTCGTATTTCCAGATACATACAGTGAAATAAATAAAAGCTACAACCAGTAAATTATGTCTTTTCAGAATTAAAAATACCACCACCAATTTCAATTATATTTAAAAAGACATCGGGCCGTAAATACATTTTTTATGCATTAACACTCACTTATGTTTAACAAGTCTCATTTCAGGAACTGCTTTCAAGCTAGTTTGCAGGTTTACTTAATGGTACAGCACTGGCTTCGTGATCAGGGTGGGACGGATTCAAATCCCGGTCCCGATTCCTAACCTTGAGTAAAAATAGTTATCCTACGAGTCTGAGGGTGAANCACACTCCACATTAATCTAGAAATAGAATTTGAGAGTGGTGTCTCAGCGGCTATTTCTAGAGCGATTGACAAAATCTAATTATTATTATTAAGCTTCTTTGCAACCTGGGACTATAAATCCAAATAATTGATCGATCACTATGGTACAACTTAGAATTCGCTATTTCCACTTTACCTATAAGAAAATAGATTATGAAGATGAGTTACTAAAATATTGAGTCATGACATTTCAAAAAGGACAACAGCAAAATCTCTTGATTACATCCAAGATGTATCAAAACTCAAGGCTGTTTCTAAAGAAATGGTTTGTACAATAAATGAGGTTAATTATTGTGGATTTAATTACAGGTGATTATGTAGCCACTGGCCTGGGTTGCTAAAAAAATTTCTATAATTTTGAACCATCGTGATGAAGAAATGTCCCTTTTGAAGATGATACTAATGGTCCTTGATAGAACAGAAATGCTACCAGGCAGGTTGGAATGCTTTATGTTGGTTTTGGACTCTGTTGAGCTGACTTTGTCGTGAAGCTTGCACGTTGAAAGCAAAAAAAGTATAAAATGGCTCTTTTGACGGTTTGTTTAGCATGTAATGGATCTTTTGGGGGCTATTACCAACTGGCTGAAAAAATTATGAAAAAACCTTCTCATACAATCACGAGTGTGTATAAATTGATGTTCCTCTGCGACAGAAGCTTTGCAGGCTTAATGCATTCCACTGATATCATTTTTGCTCAATGGAGAAGTAATGTAGTTGCTGATTATGTTCCAGATTTTGGTCTTGATGGGTCTGCGGAATATTGGACATGGTTGACATTCAGTCCTTCTTTTTAGAGCTATGTGGCGTCATCTTTATCATTGAGGAATACCTTTTTTTCGTCGCTAATCGTGGATGTTTCAAATGTTACTGATCTTCACTAAGATCAAACTTAACAATCTTGGGACCAACGTGTCAGTTTATGTTAATAATTGACTGACTGTCAACAACAGCCAATATCCCGCAGATCCGTCAAAACAAAGTTCTGGGACATAAGCAGCATCTACTACACTTTTCCATCGAGCACAATGATATCAGAGAAACGCATTTAGCCTGGCAAAGCTTTCGATGGAGAGGAACATCAACTCATACACACTCGTGACCAATGAAAATATTTTTTCATAACTTTTTCAGCCAGTTCGTAATAGCCCCCAAAAGAGCCATCCAATACATGCTAAAGCAGCCGTCAAAAGAGCCATTTAAAATTGTTTTTGCTTTCAACGTGCAAGCTTCACGACAAAGTCAGCTCAACAGAAGTTTTTTATGTAACCCAGGTTAGTGGCTACATATTCACCTCTAATTAAACACTTAATTAACCTCATTTATTGTACAAACCATTTTTTNAGAAATAGCCTTGAGTTTTGATATATCTTGGATGTAGCTAAAAATGTGAATATTTCTAACAGCACTGATAGCCTAATAGCCCATTTTCCCATTGTCAGTTTAGTTAACATTGATGCAAATATTCTGAATAGTGGAACTTACACAGAAGAAATTAAATAGGGAATCATGGCAAAGAAAGGATAACCTGTTTGAAGTTGGCCATTAAGTACATACGGTTAGCAAATATTAAAACAACACAATATTTTCCTAGTATAAGACAAACTGTCCATTGTGAACCTTCTCGAAAGCAATCTTAAAGAAGTACATTAACAATTGTTAACCATCTAATGTTTAGTTTTATCTTTACAACTATAATTATTTTAATTTTGTAATAGAACGTCAGCAAAAATTACAGACTATGTAGAAGATTTTACACTGTGTATGTTAAAAGTAGTTAAAGAACGCTAACATAGCTGTCTAATATTTATAATAATTATAATCGTAAAGAAAAGAGTTAATGTTACAACAGGAATTATGATTTACAGCTGGAACGACAGCAGAAATTTTGCACATGTGTTAATAGGTTTTCAGATTTTCTGCTCGAGGTGGGTCACGAGCGTGAAGTTAGCTGACCCATACTTTGGAAAAAGTAGTCGTTTATAACTCGGTTAATACGAAAGCAGAAAATCTTATTTGTATCAAGAATGACAGAAGAAATTCAGTAGAAATTTGTGAAAGAGTTTCAGATTTTCTACTCGATGTGGGTCAGGAGCGTGAAGGAAGCTGACCCAAATTTTGGAAAAAGTTTATCGTTTATAACTCGGTTAATACAAAAGCAAAAAATCTGATTTTTGTCTAGAATGACAGCAGGCATTTTTGACCGAGTTTCAGATTTTCTGCTCAAGGTGGGTCAAGGGCGTGAAGTTAGCTGACCCAGATTTTGGAAAAAGTAATCGCTTATAACTCGGGTAATAAGAAAGCAGAAAATCTTATTTTTGTGTAGCAAGACAGCAGGAATTCAGCAAAAATCTGTGACCGAGTTTCAGATTTTCTGCTCGAGGTGGGTCAGGAGCGTGAAGTTAGCTGATCCATACTTTGGAAAATGTTAATCGTTTATAGCTCTTTCAAGACGAAAGAGAAAATATGATTTTTGTCTAGCATGACAGTAGAAATTTGTGACCGAGTGTCAGATTTTCTGCTCGAAGTGATTCAGGAGCGTGAAGTTTGCTGCCCATACATTGGAAAAAGTAATCGTTTATAACTCGGTTAGTAAGAAAGCAGAAAATCTAATTTTAATCAATAATGACAGCAGAAATTAAGCAAAAATTTGTGACCGAGTTTCAGATTTTCTGCTCGAGGTGGGTCAGAAGCGTGAAGTTAACTGACCCATACTTTGGAAAAAGTAATCGCTTATAACTCGGTTAATACTAAAGCAGAAAATCTGATTTTTATCTAGAATGACAGCAGAAATTTAGCAGAAATTTGTGACCAAGTTTCAGATTTTCTGCTGGAGGTGGGTCAGCTAACTTGACGTACGTACTGAATCAGCTACTTTTCAATGTAACAGATATCATTGATTTTCAACATTCCTCAACCTAATTTAATTCTTTAACGTCCTTATAAATAGGTAGGCAGATTGGACACCACTTTTTTCAGTAACAAGTTCTACGATACACTAGTTCTAATTTTTTGGTGAGGAAAATTTAAAATTTGGTAACATTGTTTAATGTTGAAGTCGTTGCGATTAGCTATTTCTGAAATTTTCTGAGCTTAACACAATCGAATATCACTCAGTTAAAATTGTATTAACTGTTGCTACTATAGATCATAGATAAGATACTTTCTTGTTTATTGCTATGTTAACCATACGGGAAGAACGTGAAACTTTGCTGTTACATATCCATGATCTATTTGTAGAGCATGTATTGTGGTCATAGTTTATCGATAAAATTGCCCAAATATCACGTTTATAATGTTTATTGAAAAATATGCGTTATACTACGTCTTCATTAAATATGCCCCTAATGTAAGCATTGTTGTTTTAAAGCTCGTTGGAAAACCTTTCAAAATATTTAATTATTTAGTGATTACCTGTAGTACATACACATCCTCGTGTTTGTTCAGCCACAGTTTTGTAAATTAGTTTAATAGAGATGCTGGATATGTACGAACATTAAATTCCAACACCATACATGAAAAATTAATTAAAACCGAAAAAACGCATACTTTTTGTCATAGTTTAAATTAGTGAACATAACAATGATGATATTTTACAAATTATATTTTTCCAGGAAAAAACGTTGTGATACTAATATTTTTAAGGCACTGAAACATTGTACACACATATTAACAGAAACGTAAATTATTTTTTAATAAAAGGACTAGGCGGAACTGTATAATTAATCGTAACACATATACTGAATACATTCAAAATATTGAAATATAAACAAACACTTGCGTAATGTTAATTAAATTAAAAATAGTTGTAGGTGGTGCACTTTACGCATTTTGGGCATCAACATTCCTCACTTGGCAAGTTATCATAACATTATATTTAACATGTTATATATTTGAATTTATTCCATACAAACTTGTACTAGAAAGTAGTAAGTATTTCCAACTGTTCAAAGTATTTTTATTACAACTATAGCATGAAAAGCAAGCCTTGTAAGTAAGCTATTTTTCATATGCTATAGTGTAAACCTAAGAGTATTTTTGAAAACGCATAGTGTCAATGTTTAAGTTGCAGTGCGAAAAATATTTTTATATTAACTTTATCAATCTGTAAAGAATATTTTGGTCAACGAAAGTTGTTTATATAGTAGTAGCAGATAAATTATTTCGGCACGAAAATAAAGTATTATTTACTGAACATTCAAAAAGTTTTATCGTTATTAGTTTATACCTAAAAATATTGTAGTCTCATATTTATTCTATTTTCAATGCTGCAGGTGATACAATAATACATTTGAGAAAAATAGGATAACTGTTATCTATAGTAATTAATAAAACGTGAAAAAAAATGACATTTACAAAAATCTTAGATACACTACAGTTTGTTGGAAGTGCACGTATAAGATGTGTACCACTTTCAACAAACGGTAGTGTATTATAACAACTTTGTCGTGGTTCTTAATTTTAAGAAAAAGGATTAGTTTTTTGTAAGCTTTTCAGTGAGTTTAGATAGACTGACAGGTGGACAAAAGTATAAACATTTGTTTATTTGCAAAAAGTTGCACGTTACGAGCTCGGTAGACCCCTGATCCCCTGTTATCTACCCGTTTCGTAACCACCCACTTCTAATTTGCTGCTGCACGACCTACTCTGTCCATACTTTTTGTTATGTTTTTGTGTTAAAAATTATAAAGCGTGTATTTACTTTGCTGTTATGTGCAATATAGTTTAAGATGCGCAAGTCATTTTATTTTTAATGGTAGGAGTGGACTAGAAAATTATATTTTAAATATGTGGAAATTCACGTTACTCTGCCCGACCCTACCTGACCGCAACTGAAATACGTATCTCCGTCTTGGATTCGGGTGTGAGTATCAGATTTTTATTTAGTGTAATCGTTTGGAAAACCATCTACAACCTCACCGGATTTTTTTCAGACTGAGGGTTGTTATGAAGAGAGAGTTAAAAAGTAAGTGAAGATTTTCTAATATTTTGTTTACAGTTTAAAATTTAATTTTGTGAAATTTAGATATGTATATACANTTTTTTTTTGTTTGGAGGCTCACGTATTGTCGTTTAGATTGTATTTTTTTTCAACTAAAAGTAAATTTTATATTTAATATATTCTTAATGTTCAATTTGTAATTTCCAACAATGTTCCCTGCGAACTGCACTTCACAATACTTTGCAATTTAAAACATATTTTACTCTCCAAATTTCATAACCAAGAACTGGTAAGAATTTTAGATAGAGATAGTGACACAATCAGAGAATGTAGTGGAGCTATATTTTAACAGGTATCAAACACGTTTTTTGTTGAAAATAGTGAAACAAGTATAGGATAAATAACAAGAAAGACGTTTAGCTGTTGCAAACTATAACACGATTAATGTAAAATATACATTTTACTAATGATATTCGCACAGCTTTGCTATTCTCATAGATGATGGTGATGTGAGGTTTTACGGCTACTCGACACACATGGGTCATTCGAGCCGGTTTACATATCCAGTACTCACTATTTTTTATGAAGGTGATGATGAACACTTTTTATTGAGACAGTGAATAACACCCAGCCCTAGCCAGGAATCGAACNTGGGACCTCCGGCGTGCAAGGCCAAGTGGCTAACCACTAGGCTACCGGGACCGGCATTCTCATAGATAATACTTCATTATTTTATAATTTCTTTTAAAACTTGTTTCAAATTGAATTATACAAATAGTAAATGGAATATACAGTTTTAAGAATAAAATGTATATGGCTTTATTAAACAAAAAATCTCTGCGTACAATGTGTGACTATTTATAAAATTTTAAACGGTGTAACTGTAAGTAGCCTTGCATGTCAGTTTGAATGATAATTAGTTAACAAACGAACACATGTGGAGTAGATATTGCTACATTTTGTTTTGAAAAGGGTGTTAAAATAACATACTCTACCGCAATCTATACTCACATTTTATTTCTAGATGTAGGACTAGTTTCTTAAACGTTGCATCAAGTGACGCAAGAAAAAAAATGTTCATCATGGTTTAACAATTTATTTGATTTAAAAATGTAATAACTGACGTGCGTTACGTACTGTACGTCACGTTTATGTTTTTTTTCCTAGTGAAGGTACGTGTTTGGTGTTTAGTATTATTTTTCCATTTTGAGTAATTTAAGTCTAACTTTGAACTACAAAAAATAGCTGACTAATTGTAAGATACATTCACTCATTTAGAGATATTATCTGATAATGTTAATCAGACGTTTCATAGTAGTTGAAAGAAATGAATTTCACTAAAAATGGAAAATGTTTCTGTTCAGGATCTGAAACAAGCCTTAACGCCAAATATCGATACATTTCCCAAAATGATAATCAGATTTGCAAGAAACATATACGTTAAAGGTGATAAATTTTCATCACAACTTTTGATTTTCGACACTATTAATTTTAAACTTTACATGTCTTTGAATTTATTATTAGTTTCAAGCTATTCTTTGAACTTGTGTGGAAAGTTAATAATCGTGGTTTTCTTTGATCTTTTTTCTTAGAACCAACAAAAGAATATTGAATCTTACTCTTCATCTAGAAAACAAATTGTAATCTGACACAGTCATCTCTATGAGCTTCATTGTTGGATTAGAGGCAGACAAAGGGATCCATTTGCGGAGGAAGACCTGTAGCTTTATTAAAAGAAGTTTGTCAAGAAGAGAAACGAGAAACGGGTTGCCAAAACCTCATATTTCACTGCAGACTAAAAAATGTACCTAAAATAAATGCAGTAGGCTCGTGTTTCCTTGTTAGACAAAAGCTTCTGTTTCCTGAAAATTAAATTAGTATTTTATAACAAGCATAAATATAAAAAAAATGTTTGAAAGACTCAAGTGAGATATGTGTTTTAATTAGATTGATTTTCTTTTTTTTTGTATGTCTATGTATTCCACGGTAATTTTTGACGTAGTGATCCGATTTCGATCAAGCGTAACCCTATATTAAATTGGTCTATATCGATACTATTTTTGTTATTTAGTGGCGATAAGAGTTCTTTATTAACCGTTGATTTGTAGTAATGGAGGTCAGAAGTCGCACAAAGTTATGTATGGAAAACACCTTGTGATTGTCATTATTTTCGTTGATGTCAGTAGTTAGTTTACACAGTGGTATTTACGCGTTATTATAACGTGATAGGACAGCAGTTAATTGTAGAATTGTTTGTTCAAATGTTGAAGAGTAGAGGTCACATACACGCTCGAGGTGCCAGTGGGGTTACCGAAGAGGCGCATTCAGTGTAATATTGCACTACATTGGATATATACGATATGGTTCAATTTAACGAAAGAATTGTTATAGGGTATTTCTGTAATATTATTAAACGTTTTGCGCGATAAATCTAGTTATTTTACTTTTTGCAAATCAATACACATTGTTGTAATTCATTTACCGGAGCAGGAACAAAATGTTATTTAACATGTATTTGACGCTAATATTTTGCTTGGAGAATAATATGAGTTAAAACACTGTTGATAATAAGTAGTGGAATATTCGCTGGTCTCAAGTTTGTTTCTTCCGATCTTATTGTCGGTGTCACTACAAACAACTAGAACTTCCAAACTGCCAGAAGATGATCGTAGAACCTGCAAGAAGCCTCTCCATTAATATGGTTGCTGTATGGAAAAAATCACCGTCCTGAATAATCTTGGTCTTCTACGTCGTCGATTCCAAATTTAATTCCTTGCAGAAATAGCTGAGTTCCAGTGCAGCTCAACCTCCTGTCAATAGGCATAAAGAGGTTGAGCGCCTAGGAAGCAGAACAATTTGTAAGGTTTTTATTTTGTTATTGAGCACCAAGGATATAATAAATATTTCTGTTATTCACGTTTAAAATTTATAATGTTATTTATCTCCTCATACTCTGGATTTTTTTTTTACTGCATGCAAGAAGGAAATCTAAAAACTACAACACAGGGATCATTATTCAAAGAACAACATGGATTCCGTAAGGGTTTATTTTTTAACTCGTGGAAAAACTTGTCAAAATTGTAGACAGCGGAAAGCAAGTAGATGTCGTGTTCTTGGACTTCAGTAAATCATTTAACACTATGCATCACTTATAGCTGTTACACTTATAAAAGAGATCGCTTAATTCTCAACTTGTTAAAGTTCTTCCTTTAAGGAACGATCACAGCAGTTAATTAGTAATGGATTCACACCTAACTCTGTCTAAGTCACGTCTGGATTCCCCTTAATGATCTACCCATGAACATCCGGTCCTGTTTTCAATTATTTGCAAACGATTCCATAGTATACAGGAAAATAAGTAGAACAGTAGATGGTGAGGAATTGCAAGAATCTCCAAACGCAATTCAAAAATGATGTAAATTATGATAGTTAAAACTAAATACTAAGAAATGCTTGGTTATGCGTATTACATAGCGTCGGTGGCAAGTTCAGACCAACTATAAAGAATGTGGTTCAGCATTATAATATTAGTTAATGAGTACAAGCATTTAGGAGTATTGCTGTGCAATGATCTGTTATGGTATTCCTATTTTTACTATACTGTAGGAAAGGAGTTATGAAATCTCAGGTTTGTTCAAAGGACGTTAAAATGCAATTCATTCAAAGTTAAGTAACTCGCATTCAATGCGTTAGTATTACCAATATTACAATACTGTAGTTGTGTTTAGGACCCTCACCAAGAATGCTTCATAAACTACATTGAAGGGGTATAGCGTAGGGTAGCAATGTTTTTGCTGGGTCATTACGATATATTATAGATAGCATATCTGAAATGCTGGAACAACTAAATTGGGTTTCATTATCCGATAATCGCCACGAAAAAGGATGAAAATATTTCAACTGATGGTCAATTGATATTGAACTGAGAAGAAGTTCTGTAAACAGTTACGTTAATAGATAGAAAACGTCATTTTAAATGAGATAAGGGAACTTGGGTGAAGAAAAGATAGTTATTAGTGGTGCTTTTTTCCTCGGGCAATAGGGAATGGAATCGTATATGAGTTGGTGCAGTGCAACCCCTGCCAAAGACTAAAAGTGGATTGCAGGGTAAGGTGTAGATATACTGAAATCTTCTATGACAGAGAGCGGAATTCTACATGTTTCTAAATAACCGTCAGTATGAACTTAATCACTGAGACTAAAAAAAAATATCACAATAGATATTCAGTAACAAATCCATAATTCCTGAATAGATCTGAATGTTTTTTTCAGACTGTAAAATATGAAAATACTGCATCATAATTCGTAAAGGAGCGGAACGTTCCGCTATTTATTTCACTGCACACAATTAAACGTATATTCTCAGCATGTTTCATGTTTAGTAAGTTTTAAGTCATTTATAAAATTATATAAATGCCTATCACAATCTAAACCTGCTTGAGATATTTAAAATCCTTGTCAATTGAATAAAATAATTATAAGTGTTAGTTAGCCTCTGTTTGGAGTTCAAATAGTTGTGTGACTAATATTTCATTTTTTTTTCACTTAAATACATTATGTTTAATTTCAATGTTTTATCCTACCGTTGCGTATAATCCGACACTGAGTTTCTGGGGATGAACAGCTGTAGTGGGCTGATACAACTTCGCGTCTCTCCAAAGTCTCTGGCTCTAGATGGACGAAAGGACACCAGCGAAAAACTTTCTTGAAACCACGACGAAACCTGTAAAGTCAGAAAGTGATTAGTAGTAATATTGTGTTGATAAAGTTCCCCCAAAATCTACTTTAAAAGTTTGATCAAAACCATACGAATAGTTTTGGTTCTGATACAGTACCAGCATCGATTATGTCATATCCAAACGAAGCGTAGCGCGAAATTTCGTTTCGCTTAAAACGCAAATTTCGCACTATGCTTCGTTTGGATATGACAGAGTCGATGCTGGTACTGTATATTAGGTTTGATGGACACGGAAATATCAATTGTCTCTTCATAACTCATCACTTTAAAACGTTATAAAGTATTAAAGAAAACCTAAAAATATTTCCAACAATACCTTCTCATGTCCGTGATAAAAAACTTAGCACTACTAAAAAAAAACAGAAATGAATGCCTTTCTGAGTAGATGATGTATTCGAATGATTGATAGGCTACGGGAAGTGTCTTGAAGACTATTAGCGTTTGGTTTTGCTTTATACCATATACTTGTATGCATGGTCCATGTGCTAATTTTCAGAACTATTCATAAAAAACATTGCTAGTTGTAACTCGATAAAAGTTTTCAGTTAAAAACAGTGAATATGACGTGTTTCACGCTGCAGCTACGTAAAGCAAGGACATCAAATTTTATAAAAAAAAATATGTGCTCTAATATAATTGAATCAGCCAGGCAAGAACGGTTGCCTTGTACAGGAAATTGAACATTGCGTTCCTTAAGAAAATGGATTTTCAAGCTGAGTTCGACTTCTTATTAACAAAGGCAGAAAATTGAAAAAATAACACACCCGATACAAAAACCTATTGGAAACAGTACCCGCCACCCTTTATTAACCACATTCTCAACGTTCTTAGAAACGAATGGTATCTTGTTATGTCTTTTACCGTTGAAACAATTTTCATTATGGATCTCCAGTAAATAAAAGCTAAGTCTTAAAATAAAATTTTTCACCAACAATAAATTATAAAAAAATAGAAAGCTTTATACATGAACTTAACTTGTGTTTGTTAAAGTAAACGTAACAGCTAATTAAACTAACATAATCTAAGAATTTGTTTGAACAGTCATTAATTATTAAACATTGGGACTCCTAATTATGGGAACACTTTGTGTGAAATAAAATATAAATACTTGTTTACTATAGGTGACGGAAGCAATTCGCATAAGGACTAAATATTTTTGGTTTACACATCAAGTTGTCCGTAGATCATTGAGAAGATCATGATTCAGTTAGGTGTCAGTTTCATAAAGGCAATTTCATAAAAGTTCGTTGTCATACAAAAATTTACTAGGCTACCTAATCAACGCAAATTATGATGTTGTTGTTGTTTATTTAAATCATGCATATCAGCTAGACTGTAATTGGAAATAAATATTCACTTAATGAAATTTCAAACGTTTGTTTTAACAACACTATATTAATATCACAGATAGTCGGTAACGTTACTTCTATTTAGTTGAATGAAGGGGTAGAAGCTATATGTTACCTATTGAATATACATTTCCTATTATGAGTATAGCATAACAGTTTGAACATCAGTAAAACTCTTTTTAGACAACGTTCTTAGTTTTATGTCAACTTTTTTGATGTACGTTTAATGCGATACGTCACATACATTAACCCCTTCCCTCATTTTGACGTGACGTCCACGTCCATGTCCAACTCTGTTTTCAATGCATCTGAATGTCTCAGCGAATCATCTTATAGTTTGTGCAAGAAGTTCCTCGCATTGCCGCTAGATGGCACGAGCTGCTTCACTTGTAATTTTCCAGTAAAGCACGTGCTTAGTGGTGTAAACAAAGTGTTGTATTTGTAAAAATATGCAGTGGTTTTTAAATTTTTCGAAAAAAAAAAAAATGATCAGGGAAGGGGTTAATATCACATCATAGTGGCTTAACTCAGCAGTTTTGCTTCTGATATTATGTCATAACCACGAGAGCTTCCATAAAGGGGACTTTTTTCCACAAAACTTTCAAAGTGTTTGGAGAGGATTAAGAAACTACATTGGTTCTTGGTTAATCAAATCCACTATTTTGAATACAAATTGCGTTCTACTGTTATTTTAGAAGGAGAATAGTGATACAAATGTTTAACGAATCTAAATAGCTTTTAACATACTCGATAATATTTTAATGGTTTACAAGAGCGAGTAGTTAATTATATAACCGTGCTAGTTTCATTATTTTTAGTCTGTAATTTTTCCGAACATTTAGTGGATTTAATGGCGACTGTGCAAACAACTGTGTTTAATATCACACTTGGATTTTTCATTGGGAAAAGTTATCATGATGAGAAGATAATAAAAGAAGTTTCAAGTATGTTGGAACTTTTTAGTTCCTCAAGGTGGTCCAGGGTTCCAGTTAGGATATAAAACTGGGAGCAAAACACCTAATAATTGTACAATTTTTAAAATTATAGATACTGGTAATTGTTTATGCGGTTCGTAACCTAAACACGGCCATATACCTACAGTCAGATTAAAGTTACTTTAGTATTGACAGCTCAGCGAAAGCGCCTCGAGGTGTTTACTGTTTCTATGGTGACCGCTCGCTTGGCCAATCAGAAGGAAAATAAGTACGTCATCGGCCATGCGATGTTGCCACTGTGTTTGTAAGTGAGCGCGTTTTTCGATAATTGTTGTATGACAGTCGAGTGAAAGCGTGCTCTTGTAAATCTGTTTGTATTATAATTTCGTAAAATGTAACGTTTTAGTAAGACGGGGAATATTGTAAACAGTCTGATTAGCGAATGTCTTCACTAAACAAATACGGAGGTGAATTTTGTGATTCACACGTACATTACCAGTAACGAGTTTGTCATATCCAAACGAAGAGTGGTAATGTAGTCTGCCGCGCACTAAGGGCCGATCTTATAATGTCAGGTTGAGTTCAGGTCAAGCCTCAACTGCCAGTTGAAGCTGAAACCTTCATCTTATAATCACAAGTTGATGTTAACTGGAGGTTCAACTTCAGGTTGACGTGACCGGTAGATTGAGGTCCGGTTACACGCTCAACTTGAAGTTAAGAAAAATAATATGGTGACTGTTTGTTTTCGTGGCAGAGTTTGTTGTCCTTATTGAGCTCATTTTTCTTGTATTTAATTTAAAACTAAAGAAATGAAAGTAAATATTCGAGTGAAAATAAAAATAAAAGAACTTAGAAAATGGTTGAGCTACCCGTCTTGAAATCCGTATGTTATTTGGGGCTGCATTTGCCGTACCTGCTCCGAATCATCAAACGCCATATAAATTTGAACCTGCATCTGCAGTAGCTGGGTCCCCTACTCCCAGCTACCTTACACGCAGGTCCAAGTGAAATAACTCCCATAAGAAATTTCAAGCTGCATCTGCAGTAGCTCAACCCAAAACAACACGTAAACAACTACCGCCGCCTGTCTTCGAAGACAGCAAATTAACGTTTTCTGAAAAATCTGACGAATAGCGCCATGGTGTGCAATGTTGCCAGGTGTATCCCCGAGTTCTGAAACCTCCGGTTACAAAGACATTATAATATGGAATTTTCTTCAACCTTAAGTTAAAGAATCGACTTCAGGTTCATAAACCGTCACTTTAACCTGACATTATAAGATCGGGCCTAAGTGGCAACACCTTTCACCGAGTCCTTCAAATCGTAAACAGCTCGAGGTGCTTTCGCTGAGCTGTCAATACTAAAGTTATTTTAATCTGACTGTAGGTATACTGCTTTTTTAAAGAATTTAAATTTAATTTGTGTAGATGGGTAAAATTTTAAATACTTTGTGATATCCAATTTTTATTGAGGCATACCGTAAATACCGTATCTATTCTCATATATATATTTTCATATGTCCTTGTGTATAATCCTCTACCATTAGTTGTACGTCCTCAAATATAATTTAAAGTAGACTATTACTTATGTTTTAAGTTCACATAGAACCTAATAAAAACCCACGGAATGGATTGAAACATTACCTGTAACTAGTTTAGAGACTTCCCTAAAATGAATAGACACACATGTAATAGCTAACTAATATTGCATGTCTCCACATCTGCGTAAATAATGCAGTCATCAATTTAGAAATATATTTGCATTAATCAAAGCCCTTTAATATCCTAAACAAATCATGATTTCCAATTAATATTTCCCAAACATATGGCTTTTTTTGTTTACTTTGAGTGAGAACACATTTTTCATCGAAAATGGAATGAATACTCTTTCGTGAAACCAGTGAAGCTCAACCAATAATTACTGATCTGCCATTGGAAAACTCAGTGCATATTCATAACTTTTTACATTAAAACGAATAATCACCTATTAGTTACTTCTCATTGAACAGAAATAACAAATTATTTAACACCACCTGATGTGAATAATTCTGAAAAGTAATATGCATAAATAGACACGTAAAAACATATTCGAACCATCATGTTTTTTAATTTGCACAGATGTTACATAAAACTGAATATATGGGTGAATAAAACACGTATAAAAATGCAAAACCCGTTTAGTTGTGATATAAATTATTGTTTTACACACCTGACGATTATATAAATTTTTTGTTTTTATAAAAACGAGAAGTCACAAAAATTGAGTTGTACAGTACCAGCATCGATTCTGTCATATCCAAACGAAGCGTAGCGTGAAATTTCGTTTCGCTTAAAACGCAAATTTTCGTACACTTACCAAGCTACGAAAAATTAAATTCGCCTGAAAGACGTAGCGAATTTAATTTGTCGTAGCTTGGTAAGTGTACGAAAATTTGCGTTTTAAGCGAAACGAAATTTCGCGCTACGCTTCGTTTGGATATGACAGAAACGATGCTGGTACTGTACAACTCAATTTTTGTTATTTTAATTAAACATTTTTCGATTTTAACTTCAACAGCTACTTTTTTGTGTCAAATACTGAAGATAATGAACAGATGGGTGAGTTAGCCAAGCAGTGATTATTCCCAAAATTGAAGTGGGTTAAAAATAACGCTACATAATCAGTGAAAGCAAGAATTAAAAATTGTATTTGCTACTACGTGGTAAGTGTGCCAACGCTAATAGTGAATACAAACCCAATAATTATTACATATCCAATACAATGTAGTAATCTGCCACAATCTTTTTTTTTAGGTTTATGCACCACGAACCGTCTGTTGGCATTACATTTGGGGCCACTTTTTATTCAGACATCGAGTGCACACGCGTAAGACAACACAAGTGAGTGCTCAGACGGATGCCAACACAAGTGCACACTTAGGACAGCA
>KZ872043.1:10990-21758 GCA_003456935.1 Machilis hrabei
AATCCTTTTGGGCATCATGGGCAATACGTCCGTTTTTCGTGATAAAAATAATTTATTCCAACTAAGAAGTTGTTTTTAGGATGCATTTAAACTCCAGAATAAAGCAAATAGAAATTTAGGACCGAGAACATGATTTGGGCCTCGTGGGCCTTTGCTAATTTTTCGTGATAAAACATGATTATTTGAAAAGCGGTTTTATTTTTGGGACGCAATCACATCGCTTCATTAGAGAAACTTGGATTTGGGACCCTAAAATAACACCGCAGTTTAAATAATAAAGATTTATCATGAAAAACTAATGTAAGTTCCATAAGGCCCAAATCAGTTTTTGGGTCGTGAATTTGTATGTGTTTTTTTCTGGAAATTAAATGCATCCTGAAAATCATCTCATAGGTTAAAATAAATAATTTTCATTGAGAAAAACCTAATTATGGGCCGTAAGGCCCAAAAAATTGTGGGCTCAAGCGTTTCTAGTTCCAGTACATTCAGTGTTGTCTGAAGAATATCTAAAAAAAGCAACTAATTTTCAGAAAACGTATAAAAAAACGTTTCAACTTTTTATTTGTGCGGTAAGACTCTCGCATAAGAGGATGTTTTGAAATGTCTTCATCGTTTGTCGTCTTTCACGCAAAAACGACACTTTGGAAAAAATCGAGCCGAATTATTTATCTTACCATAATTACATCATGTTTATCTACTACTTGGTGTTTGCCGAGTACATACCTGAGGGTTCATGACTAACGCATAAACTGCTAAAGCATATAATAAAACTCTTTTCTTTTCAGTTTAAGGCATAACATAGGTTACCAAACTCTGATACATGTGTTTAGTACGATGTCGTACCTTAAGCTGTGAATGATTGAAGTGTGTTTTATAGCGGTACCATCTTCTGTATCTTTTCTTAGAAAGATGTACTCGTTTAACTGACTGCACTGGACAGATTCACTTTTGATTGTGATTCTGTGTATATGAGTCAATATCTGACAGTATCAATCGCTTTGGAAAGAGTACTTTTACAATTTAAATGAACCTAAAGTTATATACTAAAAGCTGATACCATAACTGCATTAAGTGGTTTCCTTTTTGCCATTTTGAACTAAAGGATGTCTGGTTGAAATTCCCAGTTGGGTATAAAATCCCTAACTGTTAATTTATTTAACTGCCATCTGAAAATGAGTTTTCCTATATATTAGTCCAGAAGTGCGTGATGCAAACTATACCCAAGAGTTTTCAATAACAACCAAAAAATGGAAAGTTTCCTAATTTTGATAAGTGACTACAAGCGACCTTCTCAATAAGCAAACAAGAACAACTTGAGGGTTGAATGTTTAATAATTCTACCTATTATTTAGCCTATCCATTATATAGTATGCTGTAACATAAAATGGCTTAAAGCTTATGTCTGAAACGATTTAAAAACACAATTTTGTTGTGTTTTGGGGCATTTCAACGCCACACTCTTTTGAAAACTTTCACCATATAAACTCAATGCTTTCACTTAATGAGAGTTAATAATTACGTATATTCGTAATTCATAAAGGAGATTTTTAAAAGGAATGCTGATCACACATCGATTTTAAAATCAGTTTATCTTGGCAGGCATAAATCTGTTTTGTTATTAATGGATTTGTTATTTATTTTTATTGTAAAAGTGCCAATTTACCTTTAAATATTTACAGTAAAAGTAAATTGAAGCCTTTACCTGTTATGCTTTTCCCTACTTCTTTTAAAGTAGAAGCTAAAACATATCCCTCTATTAGGTTGAAACCACTTCAGATTGGGCATTGATACGTGGTTCCATTGTGTATTTTACGTATTTACACTATTCACTTGCTGAGTAAAAAGATGAACGAAAGATGAACAAAATTACCGATATGTTATAAACTCTGGTTTCAGTCTTCTGTTTTAACAGCAAACTAAGATTTTATAAAAACTGGTTGAGCCATTTTGGACTTGTTATATATGTAGCCTTGAGCCAGCCAGACAGACAGACCCAACAATGACAATACCCATTTTTGTTACTTTTCAACACGGAAAAATGACCTGCACTCGATACGTGCTACTAGATTCATTTACAGTATATTTTTATTATTTTCAATATCGTGAACAACTTTTTCTGGACCTTACCCAAATACTTTTCGAAACAGTTGACATTTACTGGGCACCGATTTTGTCACGATAAAATTACGAAGAAAACGATATTAGTATTACAATGAAAAGTAAACAGTCAGTATTCTAAGTCGAATACTTTGTGTGATGCAGGCACATAAAAATAAATACAGCTGGATTCGAGTGATTAATTGATGTTATGAATCCACGTCTCTGACTTTGAATGAGATCCCATCAGCATCGTAACGACGCAGGGGTCAATTTTGTAAGTCCAAATATTTGCGAGATATGAGTTATCCCTCTAAATAAATAAATTCGCCAGTATTCGTAAAAGGTTTTGCTGTATTTAACATCTGTGAACTTTTGTAGCAGGAATGTGATGTTTTACGTTAGTCGCCACAGAATGGGTCATTAAGTGTAACACATTAGATTTTACCAAGTTATGAAATATTTAATAGTGCATGTGACCTTTCGGAATTTTGAACCCAGGTACTGTTGAGACAGTACAACAATTATTTCATGAGTTCGAGTTTCGAATCATAAAATATGTGCAGAACACAGATACCTTTTGACATACAGTAAACTTGAAAGCTGATAAATAATATTTTTGTGGCATTGAAATATAGTAAGTTGGTTCAGTCGTGACTGACCAATAATTGCTATGTACAAATAAAAGTACACGTCTCTTTTCTGAGATTCCAACCTGGTAAAATAATATTCTTATGCAAAGCAGATATACACACTATAAAAATGGAGGTAGGATTTTGAGGAATGAAAAAATGTGGTTAAAGTTTAACAAGTTTATTACGACCAGTGTGATTGTCGTTTTGATACAGGGGTTCAAAAGTACAAAAAATACAATATGTTTATGAAAAAAATAATATTTACCGTGACATTTTTATACAAATATAATGGTGATTTGGATTAAATGTTTATGAAATGTGTGTTGTTTGTTCACTAGTAAGCCAGTTGGCTAAACGGTAACACTTTCTCACAGCACAATGCAAATTAAACACGCGTTTTTTATGAAAGCAGCACACTTCACCAGATACATTGTTCATTTCGTAAATTGAAGTACAATCCAATAAATCCATGTTGATTGCAGGCCTCCCCATAAGTTGAGAGACGAGTTGGCATTTTTTTTATATCCCTTGACGTACACGTGGATGGCATCCCGGGTGAGATGACGAACACAGCTTCGTAAGGTACAAATCCCTCGTCCCAGCTGATTTTGTGAAGGTTGTTGAAAATCCAAGTGTTGTGACGCTGAATTTTATCAGGTAGTTGTAGAAATGGGTTGAAGATATAACTTTGTAACTGCTCTCCTGTAAACGCTGCTAGTTCTTTCACGACGAGCTTCTTATCGACCCCGATGTAGCATTCGACGTCCACGACTACGTACATGTTTTATAATTGTTGGGCTCTGCAGCACAACGCCAGAGATAAGTTGCGTAATGTAAAACACAGCTTGTATTTGGAGGTAAATATTTTCAAGACGAAGTCGTCGTTGGCTTCGACGTCGGAACTAAATTGTCGAATGTACTCCAACATACTTTTTCCGCTGCAGACATGGTCCAAAAAGGTGACGCAATAATTCACACATACAGTTCAGAAGGGGCTTTGCAGACTGACGTCATTGTAGATCCAACGTCGTCTAAAATGTCGAATGAAAGATAAAATGTGCACGTTGTCGGGCTTTCTCCCGTAGCTGTCGAAATAATGCAGGTGACTAAATTTTGAGCAAAATATAGCGATTCAATGGCTGCCAGGTTGATCGTGGTTGTCTAAATTAGCGACTAGTGCAAAAGGCGTTGCTAAATTTTCAGAAAGTTTATCTGCTGGAAATACACCGGCGAAAACTGGAGAAATATACTTGTTGCTGCAATTAGCCGTGTTTATATCAACGCTGTTCATGTTTAAATAACTTGCTCCATTAGTATGTTGCGCTGTTTATTGATTTGAAGTAGACTGTCGAATTCAGCGTAAAAAATACAGTTGATTGTCTCGTTTAAAAGTTGAGCAAAGTTGATTTCCAGACGTAAACTGCCTCGTCGTGTTAAATTCCAGTGAGAACCTGCATTTGCGCTTAGATCAGGGCCAAGATCAAAAGCATGCAGACAATAGCCGTTTTTGTATTCGCCTCTGGAAATGTCGTTTTCATCGTCAGAATAAATAATACCAGTTCCAGTGAAGAGCGTGTAGTAATTTTGCACGTAGATATTTCCAGTCGTCAAATTTGGTTCCAGTGGACGTGAAGGTACTTGCTCTCCATCCAGATACAAACTCAAAAACTGAAGATTGTAATGTTGAAAGTTGAATGGATTTTTAGTGATCTCGCCGCTATAAGCTTTATTCGATACGAATCCCACGATGACTCTTTTCGGCATCTGTCCCATAAAAACGTTGTCCACAGTTTTGCTTTGAATGTTTGCAGGTATGGTGATGACTTTTCTTTCCACTCGAGTGAGAGGATATTTGGCAGAGGTTTTGTTGAGAATGGCTTCGTGTTGCAGTAGAAATTGCGGATTAATTCTGACTTTGCGGATGACAAGCGTGGCATCAGAAATGCGTACTTTATAGTTGTTGGCGTCTCCGATGAGGCTAAAACTATCACGGCTTCGTATGAGTTTGACACGTAGTTCGACTTCGTTGAGAAGATGACGTCTGACGTGGAAAATGTCGCAGGCCAAGGCTCCCAAAAGATCAATTTCTTGCGAATTTTAAGCGTATTGTTTGCGTTGCATATAACAGTCGTTCGTTGAAATGTCGTGATGTTTGCCTTATGTATCCTTGTACCATAATGCATAGGTGAGATGTCTTGATTTGGCTGTGGGTCCGTAATTCAGCAAAGTTTCAATGCATGATCTGTACGGGTATCAGGGGTATGTATTCGAAGTTGAACAAATGAGTTTCTGGTTGAGAAAAATGTCCACTTGATGTAATAAGCTGTGTAACCAATTGTTGATGGGGCTCACGTTATTTTTCTCGTTCAACATTGACCCGTCGTTATTGACAATTCTTGCTTTGACGTGAAGTAACGTGTTTGCCAAATCGACGTGTCCTGGAACTGCAAAGTCAATCGGCGCGTCGTCAGTAAGCGATGCAAGTCGTTTGTAATGAACCCATTATTCGTTTTGAATAGCAGTTTGTGTGGGAGGCAAAGAAAATAAACCCAATTCTGATTTACTGGCTTCGGTTGAGTGGATGTGTACCAAAGACATGTTTAAGTGAATATGTCGACCACTTTACTTTTGCTGATTTTGCGCTTCTTTTTTCTGATGACACGATGTTTCTTCACACGTTTGATAGCAGAGTGTCGTTTCTTTCTTGTAGAGCTGAACCGCTTTCGAGGTCGTGAAGACAAATACTGGCGTTTTCTCTTGATACCACGACGTATATAACCCTGGCCTTGTTGTAGCTTGTTCATATCACCATCAACGACAGTGTGTACCGGGTTGAGCCATCCAGAGAGAGAACGACCGGGGAAAAACCTGCAGTCAAGACGGCAACTTCCTCAGACCAGACGACCATTCTCCAGAGGATAGTGTCTACTATGCAACAGATGCAGGAGGCCCAGCTGCAGATGCAGGAGGCGCTGTTGAAGTTTATTCCAGNCACCTAATGATTTCAGCACGCTCACCAACCAAAATCACCAAACCCAAACCTTTCCAACAGGACCGTCCATTTCCTTCCAACCAACTAACCAACTGCACCACTCAACCACCACCATCAGTACACCATCAGTACTTCATACCCTTCCAATATCATCCACAGTCACACCAAAAGAGCCATTTTGTGGGAGCTGAAAAGAGCCACAGGTGTGCACACTTCCAACTTTGTACACACGTCCCTTCGAGGACGGCGCCCCACGTGACTTTTTCCATTTTTCCCGCCTTTTTCTTCCCGCCTCTGCCAACCGCCGATTTCGTAGCTTTCAGTTCCCCAGCGATGATGAATCGAATGAACATCTTCTTCTCCGAACTTTACAACTCTTTTTCTTTCATGGCCATTTCTTTCTCCGTCGCTGAAGGGGTCAGTCCAGACAGGACTAGACCCGTAACAGCAGTTGTAACCTTAGGGTTACAACAGTACATTATCATTCATCATTCATTGTTGTAGCTTGTTTAATTATGAAGTTGCTTTAGCAGCGAGATGTTGTCCAGCTTTGACGAAATTAGATTTGGCTGCTTCAGACAAAGGTTTGCCCTGTAGAACATCTTGCAGAACATGGCCACCTGTAGATAATGCCTGCCTACCTACAGCACGCTCGCCAGATTTAATCCAGGGTAAAACATCTCTTATAAGTCCGCCAAATAAACTCCCTAATCCGTGACCTTTTTGATCCGGAGCACCATAAAAAACTCGAGAAACCCCACTTCCATCCATGCAATAATTATTCATTCAGAGAGTTTTCTAAAATGCAGTTTCACAGTGACGCTCCCGAACTGAAATGGTGCTTTTTTACCAGTACTCATTCTTATATCTATATTAATAGCTTCAAATGAACGAATTAAAGCGGGAACATAATGAGGAGTGTCAAATATTCTCACAACCATTTTTTCGTAGTGCGAATCTTCAACTCCGACTATACGTAACAAAGTTGCTATAGTATTACCGACCATTTGGTGTTGAACGATATCGGCATAGACGAACAATTGATGGGGTATGTTTTGCCATAGTGCAGCTGGTGACGAAGACATGCTTGAAACATAGGTGTTAGGAAGAAAACCCAAAATGTTTGCCAAACCTTGTTCGAAAACAACATCTACAGTATTGTCAGTTTTGAATTCTACGTGATTTGTGATTGACTTTAAATGAAGCGTGTCCTTTTAAGATGGGGAAACGATTAATGACGTCTAACAACTGTTCGACAGATTTGTAATGTCCTTGTGGGACGAAAGCCTTGAGGAAAAATCGAGAAGATTTGCTGTTGTCTCGAAGACAAAACGCATTGTCGAGATGTGTTATGTTATAAAACGAAACTGGATATTGAATTTCTACCAATGCAACCTCCCATTCACCTTTGAGTTCGAGCGTATGATGAAGTTTGGTTGTATAGTCTGCTAAAGAATTATCTGGAAACATGTCCAAGCTAGAATTACTTGGTAACGTCAAATAAAACTGATCCATGTCGTGATGATGATGATGATGATGTGGGGTTTTACGGCTACTCGACTGATCCATGTCTTTTGAAGAACAATGTATGACTAACGTTTTGAAAATAAACAGTTCTCATTTATACTTATAATTTTTAACGTCTGTTGAAAGAATCAGGTTAACCCACCCACTTTACAAGAACGTGCTTTTTACCCCGCAACAATTTAGATTGCAAAATATTTTCGACTTTGTAATAACGACCCAGTGTCAATAATACTTTTTGTAATTCTGGTTCGTAAAATGTACCTTGAATGGGTTGCCCGTTCAAATCTGAAACGCTATAGACTGCAGGTTTGTGTAAGAATCGTTTAGTGGTGGAGTGCAAACGATTGTTGTACGCTTTTAAAAGTCGTGGCAAAACATCAATGTACCTACGCGTGTTTTAATGTGGAAAGTATTTCCACATTCGCGTTTTTAAAGTTTTGTTAAAATTTTCAGCAAGAGATGCTTTAATATCGCTGTTTTCTGTTGTAAAGAAACGCACGTTATTATTACGTAAAAACGTCTGAAAGTACTGTTATTAAATTCAGTTCCTTTATCAGTTTGAAGCTTATAGGGCTTGCGATCAGCAAATATTTTTTGAAAGCCCGACACAGTTCTACCCTAGATTTTTTCTTTAACGGTATCCCCCCAGGCATATCTGCTAATACAATCTATTACGGTTAAAAATGTACCGAAAACCATCACTGTGCTAAGCGAGACTTTGAATGTCGCCCAAATCCGCTTGGTGTTGCTCATCTATAGTGGTAACATATATTTTGTTGCGTTTAATTTTTTTCAGAACACGCTTATGTAAAGTGTATGAATCCTGCATTGACAACCAATGTTGCACTGTGGAAAGAGGTAATTTTTTACTTATAGCTTTCCACAAGGCTTCAGCTGATCCGAAACCGGCTGGATGCTCTGCGTTATAGTAAATTTTTTCTAACGTTTTGATTTTTTACTTGGATGAACGTGAGGTTCCCATTTTGTTTTAATTGCAAGAGGAGATGCACTGGCCGAAACTCGTGATTGTAGAGTTGGTTGAGAACTTGTTATATTTCTGGAGTGTCTAATAATACTGCGAGGAATGTTAATATGATTTAAAATTGAGATAAATTTGTCCCAAACTGTTGGTTTGAAATTTTTCAAAGGTCTAACAGCGGCGCTGATTAAATCGCTCACGTGACTACCTGGAATCGGTTGTCCGTCTATTTTTATTTCCCCTAATGGCGACCATTCAATTCGATTGTTTGACTGCAAATACCGTAATAAAGAGGTTGCATTATACTTATGAGAACGTGGAATGTCTCGAATAAATTGGTTTTCCCATTCATCGACTGTCTGAGTAACTTCTACTTTCAAAGGTTCTTTGGCTTGATTTACAAGAGAATTAAATCTATGTAAAGTTTGTTGATACTTGTGCCATTTTTCATACGCATTTAACGTGCGATTTTTTAATAATCTGTCCATCTCAACATCTAGTTCACTAGCAAAGCTTATTACAGGGCTAGATATAGTTTCAGACAAAGGAGTAGAAGGAATTTGAGTTCGCATGACCGTGTCGTGCGGAACGAGAATCATTTTCTTGGCTTTCAACATTATTCTCTTTTGAAAAACGAACCTATCAAGTGACTAATCACAGGGACTAAAAGCAATGGAATAAATGACCCACCCTTCTGTACGAGTAACCTACGTTTACTTTTCCAATTCATTTTTTTGTTTGCTAGACTTCTAAGCTGTTTTTTTAATTTCAATCATTTTTTTCGCTTACCCTGGGTTAACGGTACGTTGCCGCTTAAGGTATTCTGGGCGCACTCTGCCAGACAGGTAACCAATTTTCTGGAAGCAGTTCTCAACAAGGCAGTCCTCTGTTCTGGCGACAAACTGGAAATTATTTTCAGTATATGTTCTTGGCTCTGCAGAAGTTGCGACATGGTCAACAGTCAAACCCCAACTGAGTTCGTGAAGGATCGACGATCGTTTATAACCTGAAAAACACAAGATGACAAAAATCATTAGTGACGTCAGAAAGAAAAACATATAAACGTTACAACAAAATGAAACAAAGCAATAGTTACCTTTTCTTTTAAAATAGTGTTTAGTAGTCTTTTTTCGTTGTCCTCAAGGCTAGCGGGAGTCCCTCGAACTTATCTGAAAAAAGTTTAAAAAAAAATCACATGAGTAGAATTCTTAAAACGGCAAAAGTTTAATTGCTGCACGATCCATCGTTGTATGTCATCGTTCGCGGGATATGCCGTTTTTTCGTTAATAACGACGGTTGAATCCTTCTCCTCCTTCTCCATCGTTTTCTTTCTTTCGGCATGGTATGCTCGAAATTCTGCCATCGATACGTAAACATTTATTGCTAATACATCCCTTATTTTCTTACTTATATAAAAAAAATGTTTTCCTAATAATTCAGATTTTCCCTTTGACTTAACGTTGCATTAATTTTTCTCACAAGTATATCTGGTACACTTACATTATTTTTCAAAAAAATATTGAACAAGATAGGTTAAATCTGTTAATGCATTATTTATCCAATATTCCATTTGTGTCGGTGTTAATTCACTCGTACCCGCCAATGGAACCGCTAAAGGATCTTTACGCGTCATCACTTGAATGGTATTATGACCAACTACGAGGAATTTGTATTTCCATCAATGCTACTTCCCATTCACCTTCCAATAATACAACACCCGATGAACGTGTAATATAATGATCCGGCGTAGTGGCGGAGAAATTGTCCATTGACGCATTTGACGGTAGCGTGACGTAAAAACTCATGCTTCCTGCCCATGCGCACGTTACGAACTATCATAAACACAAACGTTTATTTATTTTATAAACGTACAAGATCCTTGCGGGGGATCCATGTAGCAGCCATTGCTGGATAGTCGCGCCATTGCACGAGAACTTGTTTCCCACGCCTTTGCAATATTTTATCGTGCAGGACATTTCGATGCAGGACATTTCGGTGCAGGACATTTCGGTGCTAGACATTTCGGTGCAAGGACATTTCGGTGTAAGGACATTTCAGTGCACGGACTTTTCGGTGCACGGACTGTTCGGTGCAAGGACATTTCTGTGCAAAATAATTTAGTCCGCGACCGGTAGAAATAAATATCTTATGTGACCTCCTTTCACGTTCAAAATCTGCTATAAAAGGACTCCACTATGTGACTGTGTATGACTGGGACTTTCACTTTCTACTTTCTGGACCTCCTTTCACCTTCAAAATCTGCTATAAAAGGACTGATTTTAAGATTCAACCTATAGTTTCTTGGTTCACCTGCAATGGCTAACATCAAAAGCAATCGTGGTGGAGAAAAACTTCAAGAAAATGGGTTCATCTACGTGAAAGAAAAAGAAGTATAAAGACAAGATAAGTGTGTGTTTTGGCAGCATTATTTGTGAGTGTAAGCAAATAACTGACAGATATATTAGCTATATGTTTACCTAATGTATTTTGTTTTTTGTGAGTGTAAGAAAATAACTGACAGATATATTAGCTATATGT
>KZ872043.1:31559-46299 GCA_003456935.1 Machilis hrabei
TATATATATTTACACTCTAAGTTTGATTTTATTACTAAACATATTTCCACAGTCACTGAGGCCAAGGCAGGAATTCATACTCAAATTTGAAGTTTAAATGGCATGTTTAATAATTAGAACAGAACACTAACCTTGATAATTCACTGTAAACACATATATCGGTTCTCTCTGCTAGTACCTCCAAAATCAACTCTGGAATGGCTAGATTAGACCTCAATTATGCATCCACTAGGGTAGTCCTCCTTCAATCTGTGACTGGATGTCAAGGTGTGGTCCACACGTCATTAAGCTGCTCCTCCTTCATACTGAATAATATTCGTCCAATTCAACTTCTTCTGGGTACCACCAACATCTGGCAACTTTTGTACTCCCATATAATGTGCAATACAAGAATTCACTCCCAGAACCTCCTGTGAGTAATTAACAATTCATCTTCGCAATGATTTAATATCGGCGTGTCAATTCAAGATGGCTGTCTTTGTAAACAAACAGCCTACTAAAGCTGGGTAACTTCTTCTTGAGTTGTTTTAGGATAACTTCCCCTGAAGTTCAACAGATGGTGCAGGCTGACTTAACTCGTTCGTACTCAGGTACACCTAGTGACGTAAATCGGAATTGCTAGTGGTGAACCAAGACGATATCTTCGTCATAACCGTAGCGCTTGAGTTGTCGACTGCTAATATAAATTTTGTCCATATACTTCGTTGCGAACAGTATACAAAATGCACCGTCACTCACATAACTTTTACACACGTCGTTGTCACATCCATATTTTATACTTCTGCAGGCGGCTTGCTTTTACCTCAGAAAATCAACTGTCCTTCCACTATCAAGTCTGAAATACAACTCTTTTCTCGACCAATGTTGACAATCAACTCCGCTTTCACCGTCTTTCACCGTCACCAACACAGATCGTCATGACTTGTAACTATCTGCTATGTCATCAAAAGCAGTTCACTGTACTCGCTGTTCAGCGCAGTCAAGTTCCACGTCTCGTACTAAAACTGCATACACTGTTCATTCTTGGCAAAAATTAACATCCGGTGAAATTCATTGTTTCACTTAACTTAATATCACTTGTAGCAGTTTAATACTGTAGTTGACGATTGCTTACACCCATATTCCATCCGGTCACTGATTGAAGTCAAAGACTGAATGCGCGTGCTACGAATAATTATACTTTCGCCCGTGCAAAAGTATTCATTATATTAACTCATTTATAATTCAAATAAACAGAAATCCTGTTTACATCCCACAGCTTACACCAAACAACCCCCTCCATTCCAGTTCATAGTTGAAATTCGAGTGTACAAGTTGACAATTAATTTGCATCATTAAGATTTAGAGTAACCAATTCTGAAAAGTTGCGATATCCCCTGGGAAAAGAAAAAATCGTTCACTTGACCATGAGTTTATATGCACCAGGAGATATCTCCTACCTAAACAGTGAACCTCTTCAAATACAATAACATTTTCAAAATAAATGGAACATGAATATTACATTACTTTTAGATATACATTTCGTATTCAATGACTTCACTTGATCTCACTTCAATGTTCGTGGTATGTAGACTACTTGTTGGCAAAATGATATCCTCCAACATTCTAGGAACTTACGTCAGCTGCTCCCATGCTAGGTTTGAACTTCCTAGCTCACTGCTTGCACTCCTGGATTTTACCATACCATTCGCATCTCGGTTGGTAGTGCTTCCTATACTCCTGTTGGAGTTTTGTGCATGTCTTTACTGGTTCTGGGCCCATTTTGGCCTTACGTGCTGCAAAATAAAGAAAACTAGGCCAGTATATGTTCTTAACAACAAATACCCCTCCCAGTGGGTGCATCGCTCTGATGGAGCTTACTCCCCAATAAATTGTTCATTACAAAAAGGTCACTTGACCTCAATGACTTAAACATGGCCTTCGTGACCATTCAGTCCCAACCGGTGGGTATACTAACTAATTATTTAACTTTGTTCTGTATGAGAACTTAAATACAAGATTTCGCAAATTCAACATCCCTTGATAATATATTACAAAAAATCTTGTGGAACTGTTCTTAACACTTCCCACTAGATTTCAGACCGATCAGACTTCTAATTCTCCGGTTGAATCATTTAATATATTTACACAATACGTCTGATAAAATAAACAAACTATTTATTTGATCGACTAAACACACACATCCCTATCCAAGGGATTTACACACTACCAACTACTACTGGTCCTCATGCTGTGACAACATATAAGATCTCAGTCACAGTTGTGACTCTTCTGGTTGGGTTTAACTACCCCATTAATATCTGGTAATAATACAACACGAACACATAAATGCCGAAAACAGTACTAAAATGCCCACTACTATCATAAGATAATTAGTTAGTCCCAACATTCCCCCTACTGATTTCCAAATCAATGAGAAAGACGGAAATTGAAACTTGGTGGACGTAGGGAACCGCGAAGTGACGGATGCCTCGTTGGTTACTAATAATTCAACGGTGGGGTCTTCTAAACAAAAGTACAGGGATTTACAATCTGCGTAAGCTCCACTACTTAAACAAACTTGATCCGTAACACAATTTTCATCGGTGAGAAATTCAATGATGAATTCTGAGGGTGTTGTTTCCATTACCACTGCCTTCGTGAAACTCTTTAAATTTATAAAAGACACTGATACCACTCCTGGAAGACAGTTACTAGGAACTTTAGGGTGGCTACTTTGGAACATCTTTTCTTTCGCCCTGATGTTTTGGGCGAAGGAAGGAGGGGAAATCTTCCAAAGACGCCCATGGGATTGACATATCCCATGGGTAGTGTGGGATTGCTGTGCACTACCCACTAAAACCCCTCCTCCTAGGTCCTGCAGCAGGAACCGCTATTCGCATTACTTCTGACTGCAGGACTCATTTCAATCTCAATGTGCACATGAGATCTATATCTCTAGTCCATTTCTTGTTTTCTCAGTATTTCTTCCTTTATTTTGCGAGACATAATCTCATGAAGATAGGCCGTAACATGCCTCCAACCAGTTTTGTCATTTAACATGTGTGGTACCATACTATCAGGAGTGAAGTCCCGTTCCATGAGAACTGTTAACTGTTCTCTCTCCAGCCGCCATTGAGGGCAATAAAACACAGTATGTTCAGCAGTGTTGATCTCCAAACAATACATACATATGGAAGAGTCTGTCAAGTGAAATCTATGCTTGTAGGCCTCAAAGCATCCGTGGCCCGTAAGTACTTGGGTAATCCACATCACCATGTCCTCTATTCGCCCATGTTGTTACGTCCTGGATTAGTCGTTTGGTCCACTGACTTTTTAAAATTTCCGCATCCCAGCTGGTCTGCCAATTTCTGTAAGTTTTATTCTTAATGTCTTTTCTTTATTGCGTAGATTTCTCAGGCGTCCAGAAATATTCAGATCTTTTTTCCGCTAAAAGTAAAATCGGGGATTCACCCGCGATGACCTGTAGAGCTGTTGTAGATGCTGTGCGGTAAGCAAAAGTTATTTTGAGAAGAATCTTTCGTTGCTTCTTCTCTAAGTTATGTCTATACTTCTGGAATTTCAGAATATGTAGCCATGCCGGAACAGCATAGAGGATTATCAATTTCAATACAGCACCAATCATTTTCTTTCTGCCGGACCCAGGTCCCCGTACATTAGGCATAAGCCTAGAAATTGCTCTGATTGTAGATGAAGCCTTGGAGGTTACATGCAGGAGATGAAACTTCATATGCATATTCCTTCCAAAGTGTAGGCCAAGATATCTGATGTGCTCTTTGGAACTGATCGTTTTATCCTTAACACGAAGCTGAATGTCAGTCAATCTCCTTCCCCCGTATAAAATGACCACCTCGGTTTTCTTTTCAGCGATTTGTAGACCTTTTTCTTCAACAGCCTGAGTAACTATATTGTTTGCCAATTCAGACTTTAGTTGGATTTGTTCTTGAGATTTTCGTGTGATTAGCAGGGCAGTGTCGTCCGCGTACCTAATAATCGTCACGCCTTCCGGGAGGTTACAGTCCAAGACATCATCAAAAACAAGGTTCCACAGGGTTGGCCCCAAAACTGACCCCTGTGGAACCCCACTGGTAATTTTAATTTTTGTACCGTTGTTTAAGATGATTGATCAATTTTGTAGGTAGCTATAAATCAAATTTGCGATAAAAGGGTCCACGATGCGTTGGTCAGTTTTTTCTATTATACAATTCCACGCTAGACTATTAAATGCGTTTCTTATGTCCAAAGTTATGAGTATGCACAAATTTCTATGCTGATATGCCCTCTTTCTAATATCTTGGATATGCCTAGTGATAACAGTCATAGCATCCACGGTTGATTTACCCCTAACAAAGCCAAACTGACTTGAAGAGAAGGAGTTTATTTCTTCCATGAGTCTTCTGTTAATCATTGACTCAAGTATCTTACCCATAATATCAATCAGACATATTGGTCGGTATTTTACAGCATCCTCTTTTGATTTCCGTTCCTTTTCAACAAGAGTTAATTTAACAGTCTTCCAGGGCCATGTTCATGGTTTCTAGAAAAGCGTCTATGTTATCAGTTGCAACCACATTTATAACTTCAGGGGGAATGGTGTCAGGTCCCGGAGCCTTCCTCTGCTTTATTTTAGAGATGGCTGTCCCTAGTTCTTCTCTTGTGAAAGGTCTGATTTCATAATCAGTAGTGCTTCTAGGAGGTCTGTAAATTTCAGTGGGAACTGGGAAAAGAGCACTAACCTCCTTTAATTCTTTCTCCGGAGAGATAATTCCTGTTATCCTGGAACCCATTTTCCCCACAACAATCCTGTATGCTGTGCCCCATGGGTTGTTATTTAGCTCTGTTAGGAGAGTTTCCCAGGCCTCTTTTTTGGTTTTATTTATTTGCTCTCTATAGTTCTGTCTGGCTTTAATATAGTTTTCTTTTTTAATGTCCAAGTCTATGGATGTGATATTTAAGCACCTTTTTGCTCTAGTGAGTATACGCCTTTCTTATGACACTCTTGTCTAGCTATGGCGGTATCCCTATTCCACCAGTATACTGGTTTATTTTTAAAATTTGAGTGGAAAAGAACCTTTGAGTTCTTCCTTGCCTGGATGATACAATTTCTCCAGTTAGCTGCAGACATTTTCTCATTATGAGGTTGGGCTCTGAATTCCATGACCAGCTTTTTTAGTGAATCCTCGTCAATTTTCCATCTCCATTTCTTGTCTCCGGGCTTATTCCTTTTATCTAGAGGATCAATTTCATATTTTATACATTTATGGTCACTCAAGTTCTCTGAGTCCAAGATTTCCCAATTTTTAACCATCGCGATTCGTCCTGGAAAGGTCATGGTAAAATCAATGTAAGAACATTGAAGACCTATTACGAATGTTGGGGAGTCTCCAACATTCTGTATTGTTAAATCGTTCTGAGCAATCCAGTCGGCTAGAACCCTTCCTCGTTTATCCGTTATGGGCGAGCCCCATTCGCAGGCCTTAGCATTAAAATCTCCACCAATAGTCACTGTTTTGTTTGAATGAAAACAGTGGAGCGTATTAGTAACGTCATCTAAAATCTGGCCTGTCTCTGATGTAGATATATTTTGGGATATATAACAGCACACCAGAAACACAAATTGCAGTTCAGCCCATACGTGACCATTTCCGCAGCCCAATCTGATAATTTGGAGTTTCTTATNAATCCATTGTAGTGCTGTATCCTTTCTAGGGTCTGAAGAGAGATTGTGTCTTTCCACGTAGCGTTTGTTTGGTTCCGCTATCATTAAAATGTCAATGTCATTTTCTCTACCAATTTGAAGCGTAGCTTCATGAGAGGGAACAGATCGATTTGCATTTGTTTGAATAACCATCATCATTATGGGGAACAAACCGTGCGGCCTTTACGGTCCTAATATCCTCCACCATCTCCCTATATTTAGGGCACGTCATGTTACTGGCTTTATGTCCAGGTTCTTCACACTGGTAGCATTTTGGGCTGTTTTACAGTTTCTTAGGGTATGCCCATCCTCACTACAGTTGAGACACATGTCCGTACGTGGAGATTTCATTTTACATCTCTTGGCCCCGTGCCCATAGTGTAAGCACTTAAAGCATCTTGTTACGGTTATTATCTCAGCAACTCTACGTCGCCGCCGACCGACCTGGATTCGTTTATGTTCAAGCAGTTTATCTAAAGGCTTTTTAGGAATTTGAATGATAGCATATATCAAATTCCTTGAGTTGTGGGTCTCAGGCATATTCAGCTGTAGATTCAATCCTTTCCCAATGATTCCTTCTACTGCATCAATTATCTCATCTTTTGTAGCAGTTTCGTCAAGATCTTTAATCATGACATTTCCATGTGGTAGGAAGACACTGGTACTTTCGATCTCAGGAACCGTATTTTCAATGCCTGCTCGAAATGCGGTAATATTACTTGAGTTTTGGCCTGTGAGTCGTATCCTAACGTCTCCATTTCTTGAGTTTTGCACATCATATATTCGTACATCATGTCTGATAGGGTCCACTTTCAATTTCATTTGTTTTACGATGTCAGCGTATTGTGAGCCTGTTCTATGTTTAATTAAGAGAGTATTTGTGCTGGGTTCATTAGTGTCCTCATATTCATCCCCTAAGACCGGCAATTGTCGAATACTACAACATATCTCTATTGCTTTTATACGCGAATGAGCTAAATAACATTCCATCATTTTCCTGATTCGGCTAGGATTCTCCATAGCTGGTATGGCTATAGCAATGCTGTCTTTTGTATTGATCTTTAAATTATCTCTGATCTTTTCGATCGTATTTGCTATCATAGATTCAAGGTCAATGTCTCCATCTCCAACATCAGTATTCTCTGGGGTGTTGGCAATTATAACATTTCCAATCGTTTCCTCAGTGTTCTCTCCTTCTAACGAGACCGTGTCCGTCGTATCCACTGTTATCAGCTTACCTCTTTGCACTATCTCTTTATTTAGTAATTTATCGATTGTCGGGTGCTTCTCTAGAAGACCTCATAGATTCTGCTCTTGTTTATTCATGCAATTGGTGAGCAAGAACTTGATCGGGCACCTACTTGTCGAGATGTCTTTCTCGACAAGCAGTGTCTTGTTGTATAACTGAGTTGGCCAATCCTTTTGTACTACCTCCATGACTTCCTCAGAACTCATGAATTCTTTTAGAGCCCTTGTGACTTCCAGAACCCTATCTTCTGTCTGCAGCTCCTCCTCCGTATACGTCTGTATACCAACGTCTTTGAATTTCTTGCTATTTATCTCTGCCTCTTGCATCGCTCTTTTTTCAGCTCTAATTGCCTTCTCGGTTGCATACTTCATTTCGAGAATTGCTCTTCCTAGTGATGTAACGGCTTCTTTGATCTCTCTTTTCGTGTTTATGTTTTCTTTGACCAGCTGATTTAGTTTGTTGTAGTCAGCCTCAAGAACATTGTATGCTTCCTCTTCACCGATTTTCCTCTTCTTCAAAAGTTGATGGTCCGTTAAAGAATTCCTCCGTCTGGGGGTGACCGCTGTATCAAAGAGGATTTCTTAAATGGGTCACCTTGTTCTTCTGGCATTATTTCTTGTTCAGGATATATTTCAACAGGTCTTTTCTTTGGATTGTGTGTTATACTGCTGTTATCTTCTAGTATTTCTGAATCTTCATATCTCTGTGATTTGCTCCTCCCAGAGTCTTCCTTCTTCGGTACATTTCTATACCCTGCTTCCTCACCATCACTTATTTCGACTGTCTCCTTCCCCATATTCTTATTACTAATACTTAAGCCAATAATGCCCCCCCACAATCCGATTGGGGGCAGCCCTCCAGAGAGGGGTGGGATCTTCCCACGTGGGTAGTTCTTTGATTATTAGCTTCGCTCATAGCTATCAAAACTCCCTCCTTGCACCAAAACTCCCTCCTTGCACCAAAACTCCCTCCTTGCACCAAACTCCCTCCTTGCACCAAACTCCCTCCATGCACCGTCGTTACATCGTAAGATACACCATTGGTAGAAAATCTGTGCTTCTTGCATCAGCAACAACAGTAGACTGAACGGTTGCAGCACATCACCCCCTCCACCTCCCGCAAGCCATGTAGTCATCATTATCTCCATCCATCATTATCGTTTCATCTTGCATTTAGTAGCGATAGCAGCTGCGGGATTAAGGCACTTCACCCCCACCACCTCCCTCAGTCCACGCAGTCATCAGTATTACAACTACCAGTTCTTTCTTCTGAATATTTAGAAATACTTCTCTTTGTTCTTGTTTGCATCATTATCATTTCACCTTGCATTAGTAGCGACAGCAGCTATGCGATTGAGGCACTTCACTCCCATCACCTCCCTCAGTCCACTCAGTCATCAGTATTGCATCTACCAATCCTTTCCTCTATATTTTAGGAGTACTTCTCTTGTTCTCACTTGCTCATCAGTAGCTCTTCGGGCCATTTAGTCATTCTCCCTTCTCCTGCTAGATGTTATGCAGGAGTTTCGGGAGAAGCTCAAGCCCCCCNGCCTCGTCAAGGCAGGAACCCCCTGGGGGGACTTTGGAACATCTATAGCATCCTTCCCACACCGGATCCGATTTTACTTGGGGGCACACTTCCAGCTTTCTTACATTAATTGACATGTCCGTAAATGATAGGGCAAGTTTCACAAGACTACTGAATAACATGCTTGATTTCAGGGTGCCTAAATTGTCCACCCAAAATTTATGTTTAAATAAATTTGGAGGGAGTTGTCTCCCCATTTTCTGCATAGTCTTTGAGTTTGAGTAGTCTCAATGAAATTATTTATGTATGACTCCTTTAGTCTACACATATCCCTTCCTTCATAAAATGCTCATGTTACTGACTGTTCGTCAAATATTAAATTGTTAGTGTTTAACTCTAGCTTGTACGTCACCTATTAATGACTCTTTTGGACGTTCCGGATCACAAGCTTTTTCCAAGAATGAGAGTTTACTATTTCCTACCTTTTGTATCAACTTGTCACTTATAACAATCTCCTACTGATCCAAATTTCCTATGATATTTACATATACCGCTCTACTGTTAGTACCAGATTGTGACACAATTTCTGAATGTCGCTCAATATAATCACTCCCTTCCGTTTTTTCTGTTATCTTTATCTCCGCTACACACTTACGCCCTGTAATTATGTGTACAGCATAACTCTCCATATAATTTGGAACCAACCGGTATCGGTAGAAATGACAAGCTTAAGAATCAATAATGAAACATGATGCACTACCCGAATCTGCTGTATAACAATTTGTAACTCCCGGGAAACTAAGGGATTCATTTTTTAGTGCATCCCAATCTTTTCCTTTATGACAGTGTTCACCCCACCCACAGTACTCTGTATTAGGACAGACTACCTCATTAATCATTTTTAGTGCTACCGGGAACGTATAGTATTGTAACTCTGTCGTCCAGGTACAATCAATCTCTGTAAATTCAAATTCTAACAAAAATAAAGAGGTTTTCTTTTGATCGGTAAACCATAAACATACTGACGACTTTAATGCACTAATTGTTACTTCGGCTTCCGATGTGATCTTACATATTGTGCCATTCATTCCTTCAGTGCACTGATTTACCTCTGATATTAAAACATGATGATCATTACAATTTCCCGATATTACCGATACCAATGCGAATAAGATTAATAAGATAGTTGCCATTGATCCCCCGGCATAGTGAGTATTGACTCTATCCATATAAAGAATCAACCATCTGATTAGCTTTCCGACCTTCTTCACAACCCACTTACTAGACCTCCAAATGAATATTATTATGATAGCCGTCACGCTACTGGCTGTATGAATACTCCTCCCTGTTATTTGACATAACCAGAAGACCCCAGTAAGAGCTGATACTACATATTTTACAGTGATACTGACAATCAGAATACAAGTAACTATTAAGAGTGCCTTAGCCCAAATTGGCAAACACCACAGGTTATGTATAGTTTCGACACACAGCGCATTGGTCTACAATAGGATGGGCTGGATAGATAATATCGTGCCTCCGCAGTTTCATTTGAGGGCAACATCAACTGAGCTATTAATTGGCCTTTTTCTTTCCTAAATTCCATGGGAATTTCCACTGTTACATCTGTTGTTATATTTACTCGCATTTCCATCCCATCCTTATGCAGTACCAAGAGCCCTGCCCCGTGAGCTTNAACTTCATAATCATTTATGTCTATCATTTTCCTCTCAATTCTTCCTGGGTCTCTAGTTTTGTCAACCTGCCTACGATTTCTTGTCTGCTTCTTATTCTGAGGATTTGGACATGCATAGTAAGTGTATATTATAGGGTCGATTATCATCTCATTGTTTATCTTAGCACATCTGATCAGTTTTGCTTGATTAATTTCGCAAAAGCATTCAGCCATTGGTTCTCCTTTTCACAATATTCTGCAGTTCCCTTACAGTCCCGGTTGTTACACGTACAAGGAAACCCATTCATATTGCATTGACAGTACTTGGATGTGCCTGGCACTTCTGGTTCAATCTTCTTTATGAACTGCATAACCTCAATTAATTCACCCTTGTAGTGTGTTCTGGATTCTACTTGATATGCACACTGTAAACAATTCTTGAATAAACAGCTATGTTGGGGTAATAATGTTATATTAATTTCCGATCTAGTCAGGAACTTACACTTATTTTTGCCATCTATGTACTGACAGTTTTCAATTCTCTTTTGTTCTTCGGCATTCAGGTGAGGTTGCAAGTAATGACTCTAGCTGCCAATTCTTTCTGTTAGGCTCGACCCTGTATACAACATGGTTCCCTTAGCCTCGCCCATTAGGGTGAATCTTCCCATCACTCACCAAAGTACTTTTAGAGTAGTCATTATAATAACGCAATCTGAAAGATATGGTCAACTTCAAAGTCCCACATTATTTTTCTAAATAACTATTTGGCATTCATCCATTTCTCACCCCATAACATGTATCACATTTGCGCAAGTGCAACATTCACTTCATACTTACGAACTATCTTGTGCAAACTTGTTGTATGTAATAAGGATTCTATCAACAATTCGATGCTTCATTACCATCGTCTCTTAGCTAACTGCGATGCTCCATTACCATCGTCTCTTGATTTACACACTGTATTAAACTACACTTAATCACATCTCTAGTTCGATGTCCATTTTCTTCACTATTAACTACATTTGAAGTCTATTCTTCACAATAATTAAACTTACATTCCTCTCAGCAGAGTTCTCATAACATCTTCGTGAGATATTTTAACTACACCACTGCTCGACGGAGTAAACCTGTTCTAGCACTCGTTAAACGCTCTACCTTGCCAGTCGTCTCTGAAGTCATATTCCTGATTTCCAAGGGTGTATCTTAGCCTCCCTGGAACCTGTACGGTACTCACAATGTTCTCTGGCGTACTGTTGGGTGCTGCTATGCTTTCTGGCTCTAGAGCATTTTCAACTTGTTTGAGTCCTTCTGCTGTCTCACAGTTTGTTCCCGCGATGGCTTCTGACTCTTTGGGGATGTCGTTCGCTACGTCTACCCTTTCTGGTCCTAGCGGTATATCCACAAATTTATTTCTTCTTTCCGTTGCGCTGTTCGCTTCCGTGATGCTTGTTAACCCTCTGGAAATTTCGTTGATTTCGTCTTCCCTTTCAGGTCCCTTGTTTGCCTCAGCTTCAACTTCTGAATACTCTTTGTGATCCCTGTCGATTCTCGATGGGGGATGACTGAGCTTGTGGTTCCTTTAAACCCTCATTGCTATCCACTTCGTGGGCCTCTCTCTCTATCTCATCTTCAGGAATAGGCGGCAATGAATCCCAAATGTGATCTGGTATTTCTGCGGGCTCAGATTCCTTTACGTTCACTTTGACTGTCTCTTCTTTAGACTCTGTCAATAACGGCATATTTGCAGATAGACTCAGTAACTAATTACTTCTCGCTAACTCTTCTTCTTCATTCTCATCGTCGTACGATTTGGGTAAAGATTTGTGTTGTCGTGGCTTTTCCCTGTATTTGCTTTGTAGCTGTTTCAGTCTAACCAAAGCTCGTTCAGTTGAAGGTTCTATCTCACCTCCTTCAGCCTCATCAAATACAGCTGATAATTCCTCCAAGAGGTCTCCTACCCACATGTCAAGTAGCTCTTATGCCCGCTGTTGTGCTGCACCTGCAGACACGTCAACCTCACTTTCAGACGACTCTGTCTCTGTCNTAGTGGGGTTTAAAATCTCCAGAAAACTAGTGGTTGGTTTCCGTTGTGTGGAACTTTCTGCCAAATTCTGTAACTTATCCATTTGCTCCGTTACCTTAACGGATTTCTCTTGCAAATCTTGATACTCTTCAAACTGTTCATCGTCTGAACATATTTCTCTATCTGGTATCTCGTAAGCTAGCTGTTCAGACCTTTCACGAATCTGATCTAGCAACAGTGATAATTGATCCTGCAATTCTCTTATACGGCATGTTGGGCCTCTTTCTAGCTCCTGTTGTTCTGCTGCAGGTTCGATCTCTCTATCGTCCTCAGAACTTTGAACTTCATCTTCGCTCTCGGAATATTCAGTTTCCTTGGGGTACTAGGCTTCAGGGCGGATTTCCTGGCGCATCGTCCTTGGTAACTAATAGCTTTCGGCACTGATCTACTTCGCAGTTGATATCTAACTCCTGACCTATTGGCATGGTTCCCGGAGTTGTTTCCTCTTGGCGACCGTCCTATCTCTTTGATTCAGGGACTCATTCCCTACACTCTTTCTAGAGTTATTCCTTCCCGCACCACTTGCTGCATTGCTTCTGTCGGCTTGGTTCTCTGACGTATTTTCCCGTACAGTCCGACTTCCATCATGGCGAGACTATTGACTTAGATATCCTCTCCCCAAGTTTCTGCTTGACTCATTACGTGAGCTACGATTGCTCCTAATCTCCTGTCCCCTAGATTGAATATTTCGGCACGCTGGTTCTTCTCTCGATACTTCTGGTTCATCTCAGCAGCTTTCTTTAAGTTCGCTCCTACTTGCTCGTAGGCAACTTGTAACGTTCGCAGTTTTTTTGGTACATATCCTTTCTCATTTTCACCAATCGCGTAATTCTTGATAGGTCGACTAAGTACCGTGTATGGCATTGTTGGATCCCTCATGAAGTTGAAGAAAAATGGCGAATATTTGGTGGATGTATGTACACTCGTTCGTATGGCTAACAGGCATAATGGGAGGACTTCATGCCAGTTTCTCTGTTGCTGGTCTACTCAATATCGTATCATCGATTTGATTATGCCATTCAGTCTCTCAGCGCTTCCATTGGTCTACGTGTGGCCTGGACTACAATGAAGTTTAGTGATGCCTAACCTCTCACACATCTCGGTGAATAAGGCACTCATAAAATTACTTCCTTGGTCTCTTAAGATTCTCTGCGGTACTCCATAATGACTAACTATATCGTTTAGGAATACATTCGCTACGGTCTTGGATGATATCTCACGTAACGGAAAAGCTTCAGGATACTTTGAAAACAGATCTTGTGTGACTTAACACATACTTATGTCCATCTGTCGACTCTACAGATGGTCCAACGATAAACATTCCTACCGATTCCCATGGATATTCGGCTTCGTTCACATCATTGTACTGTAGAGGTGCCTTTTTCGTCGGCGGTTTCTTAAACTGCTGGCATATCGTGCAAGTTTTGCAGTACTCCTTGATATGCTTTTACATCGTAGCCCACCAGAAGTTTGGCAGGATGCGCTTCAAAGTATTTTCATAGCTGACGTTTCCGCTGAATATTTGGTCGTGNTGGACGTTCAATACAAAGTCTACCATGGTTCTGGGTACGCATAATTGTGATCTTTCCTCACCTTGAGGTCCATATAATATTTTGAAAACAACATCATTTGATCTTAATATTAATCCAACTTCAAGTTTGTAACGTTTACTCTGAGCTCCCTCTTAGCGGAGTGGGTAGAATGACTCCCTCCCTAAGAGATCTACGCTCGTAGTTATTTAGACCTTTAATTCAATCACTGGTTGGTGTTCGATGTCCTTCTATCCTGGTTGTAGTATTAGACATCATTTGGTGTTCGATGTTCTGAACAACCTTGTTACACAACGAATTATCGTCCGACTCTAAAAAATATTAAGCTCAGTCTATTTTATTGTAACGCTACCGCGTTGTAAGCACCTGGTTCCTCTTTTTTTATATACGTATCTCGGATACCAGGCCGTGATATTGCCGAATCCCGTAAGTATCACTTCAACACCTGCACAACACTGGATATCGCTTCCAAAACTAGAGTTGTTTTACTACATTTGCGTTCTACATGTGAGAATAAAATTAGACATACCTGGACACATACCTTGTAACCAAAACCACAACTCCTTATAGTGTTGATATGGTTTAATCTGGTTGCTCAAGAACCCCTCCGTCCTTATCTGGTAATAGCAAGGCACGCTGGGTTGTAGCTCCAATCGGGACTACCAGTCTTTCTACCCTATAACACCATGAGTTAATTCATATGTTAGATATTTATACCACGCATCAGGATTGTACGTGGTGGGATACCTGGTTTGGGTTATTAAGACGACACAACACTGAAGGTGTACTAAATAAAAATCATAGGTAAGCAACTGCTTAATTGAGTTTGACACTTGTTTATTCGTTATTTACAGAGCTGAACTTAATATGCAATTAATGGCTGATAGCCTGGCTCACCTTGGTGAACTCAACCAATTTAACTCTCCTTTACATAGTCATAGGAAAGCAACTGCATCAT
>KZ872044.1:25683-41348 GCA_003456935.1 Machilis hrabei
TAGGACTTGGGAGTGCCTCAGACTTATACAGTAGCCTACATTTCCATTCAGATTTTAGAATTTCCTTAATATTAGAAGTGTAAGTACAGTCTTTTTGTTAATGTGTACGTTAACTGTAATATTTTTAGGAGCGTTCTTCATTATATTTTTGCACAAATGACCTGTATCCTCTTTTTCAGAGATTTCACCTTGGTCATTCTCTAAGGAAGGTACAAAATTGATGAAGAAATATCTGTATTACAAATAACACAAAAAATACTCAGAGCATTCAGATGCCTTTTATTTATGTAAATATAACACTGTTAGAAAAATTGTCAAGTATTTAAATTGTGTTTTTTTAAAGATTGGTTAGTTGCGTTTAAAAGTAGCTAAATCTTGTAAAGTCTCTACGGAGTGGACTTTCAGTCAGATTTGATAAAGTTCCAGGCCTTAAGTATGGTTTAGCTACATGTGTGAACTTGTCACCACCAAATTCAAATATAAATTTCAAATTTCTACATCGGTTAGTGCTACGTTAGTGCTGTTTAGTGCTTGAAAATTAGCATTTGTGCTCTAATGAGGACTAGTTAATTACAGGTAATTAATGGTGATGCCAGGTTCACGTGAACCTGGCACCACCATTAATTATCTGTAATTAACTAGTCCTCATTAGAGCACTAATGCTAATTTTCAAGCACTAAACAGCACTAACGTAGCACTAACCGATGTAGAAATTTGAAATTTATATTTGAATTTGGTGGTGACAAGTGACCAACTTAGTAAATATTAATACCAATCGTTAGTGCTACGTTAGTGCAGGTCAGTGCTCAAATTTCATTGTTTAATCAGTAACGGTTCAGGAGTATAGTAATTAATTAAATATATCAGAATGTGAACCTGGCACCACCAAGTTAGGAAATATTATTTTTAAAAGTTGAGCTTACACTGATCGTTAGTGCAGGTTAGTGCTCAAATCTTATTTTTTCATCAGTTACTGTTCAAGAGTTAAAAATAATTAAAATATGACGGTATGGGAACCTGGCACCACCAAGATAGATAATATTATTATTAATAGTTGTGCTTACACCAATCGTTAGTGCAGTTTAGTCCTCAAATTTCATTGTTTGACCAGTTATGATTCAGGAGCTAGAATTAATTCAAATCTGTCGGGATGTGAACCTGGCTCCACCAAGCTAGAAAATATTAAAATTAAAAATTGTGCTTACACAAATCATTAGTGCTATGTTAGTGCAGGTTTGTGCTCAAATATCATCGTTTGATCAGTTATGGTTCAGGAGTTAAAATTAAATCAAATCTGTCTGGTACCACCAACTTAGAAAATGTTAATATTAAAAGTTATGCTTACATCAATCGTTAGTGCTACAAAATTGCTGGTTAGTGCTCAGTTTTCATTGTTTGATCAGTTATGGTTCACGAGTTAGAACTAATTAAAATCTGTCGGGATGTGAACCTGGCACCACCAATTTAGAAAATAGTAATATTAACAGTTGTGCTTACACAAATCGTGTGTGTTAAGTTGGTGTAGGCTAGTGCTCAAATTTCATTGATGTTCAGTTACGGTTCAAGAATAGTAATTAATTAATGTCATTGTTCGTTAAATTATGGTTCAGGAGTAAGAATTCATTAAAATCTGTCGAGATGTGAACCTAGCAACATGTAGATAGAAAACACTAATATTAAAAGTTGCNCTTAGACTAATCATTACTACTACGTTTGTGCAGGTTAGTGCTCAACATGTCATTGTATAATGTCACGGGGGAGGTAAGTTTTAATTAATTACTTGATATTAATTAAATAACTAACACCGCAACATATGATAGGGATGTGGGACTATGGTAAGCTCGACCCTTTACTACTTAAAGGAACCGACTCGCTTGCTGTGAGAGTGCCGAGATGGACATAGAAGTTATATACTAGCAAACAGTCACTGAGGTTCACATCAAATGATATAGAAGATTGAACTTGAATGCACATAATTATTTATTGCAGCAATAGATATGGCATAGAGCCACCTCAACACTATACACTTCTGACATAATAAAANCCCCCACACCCCACACCCACCCCCTGCAGAGCTTGGAAACCGTTAGAAATTTGGAGAAACGGCGAAACACGTGGTCCATGATTTCGAGGGTTGCCTTATCAATGACAAGATATCGACGCGGGGCCCCGCGGCCCAATGTGAAACATTTAAATAGAAAGGGGGTTCACGTGACATATCATGTGAAAGGTCTAATCGAGACGAGTAAAACAAAAACAAAATATTTGCTACAACGCTCATATTCAAATTGGCGGCCGGTCAAGGCTGGAAATTGAATTTAAAACAAACCTTTATTATTCAGGTTTATGAAGTTGCAGGGTAGTATCAAATCCGAGAATATCAGCTGCAGCCGAATAAATGACCTCGATAGATTCTTCGTATTTTTTTGTAATTTGATGCGGTTTTAAAAGTTGAATGTACAAAAACAGTCTACAATCTTACCTTTAAATGGGGAGATGCTCGAATTGAGGCCCATTTGCCACCCGACAGATTTGATAGGTACTACCCTACTCTCTGCAACTTCATAAACCTGAATATTAAAGGTTTGTTTTACATTGATTTTCCAACTTTGACCGGCAGCCATTTTGAAAATGAGTGTCGTAGCAAATAATTGTTTTGTATTTTTTAGTCGTCTCGATTAGACCTTTCATATGATTTATCACACAACGCCCCTCTCCATTTAAATGTTTCGCGTTGGGCTCAACCCCGGGTTCCTGCGGGGCCCCGCGTCAATATCTTGTCACGGATAAAGCAGNCCCTCNAAATCAAGGACCACGTGTTTCTTCGTTTCTCCAAATTTCTAACGGTTTGCNGGCTCTGCAGGTGGGGTGGAATTTTACAAACAACCTGTATGTATTTGCCGATATATAAGGACATTTTGAATAAATTGAACGTGCCCACTATTCCTGTCTGTCTGTATGTTTCGTCTTTCAACTCAGAACAGCCTGACCGAAAACGATTAAACTTACGAAACTCCTTTTTGCGGAAACTGATCGATACAATGTGACTACCACTCACGTTCCACAATGAGAACAAGATAAATGGAATTTTGTATTCTACGTTCCTCACACACGATTAAAAAAGGCCACAAGTAGTTTAATTATAAAACTGATTTTTCTTATTGTTTAAGACTACTTCCAATTAAAATAAAGTTTGTATTTGGTAACACACGACGTTTTGATCACTTTAATTTGGATCTTTCCCCAGTGCAAAAATTACTATATACACGTACAAACAAAACTTCCACAATGATGACCTACTTAATGTCAACCTTACAGTTTCAGCAAAAGGATGAAAAGTATAATATAAATAAAAATGATAAAAACCAATGATGTATAATTAATACATTCAAAAGCTCTTGGACTAGATATTGAGGTATTTTATGGAGTAATAAATGCAAAAACCTAGACATTTGAGGCATTTGTAAATTTAAACAATTTAATAAGCAACTACATATTATCGTAGAAATTTTCTTGTGTAACTATACAGGACTGGATACAAAACTTGTTTATAATAATGATTTATATATGATTGGAGAGTTTATACAGTCTTCCTGTTTGGTCATACTGTTGGCTTTATATTTTTTAATTTCCCAAATTTTTTGGGATAAAGGTTTCTAGTACCGTAATTCGATTCTGTTTAAAAAATTATGGGATAGTGTCAAGAAAAATGAAAATGGTATTCTGTGTGAGTGTGGTACGCAAAAGCGTTGTTTTTAATTGTATTATTCTTAACTCATTTTTTTGTGTTTTGACATTCTGTATTTTATATTTTGAGATGTTTGTCCCATGTACATGTATATTGATGGATAGGTCTTACAATANACGCGTTATGCCACGTTAGGTTAGTAGTATAAGAAATNAGATTTTGAGGACCACTCGCTCATCTCAGAGGATTGCGTAATCTCCCATTCGCTCCTCGCAGAGGACGATTGCGTAACCTTCCACTCGCTCCCAATTACGTAACCACTCACGCCAGCCTGGCACCACCTCTAAGCCGGTTATGTAAATTCCACCAGCATCTTGTAGTATCTTATCCTGAACCACCCTCTCCTGAATATTCCTCACTTCTCCTGATCCACCCTCTCCTGAATATTCCTCCCATCTCCTGGCCCACCCTCTCATGAATATTCCTATCTTCTCCTGACCTACCCTCTTAATCCTCAATATTTTTCTCTCCTCCTNACCCACCCTCTCCTGAATATTCCTATCTTCTCCTGACCTACCCTCTTAATCCTGAATATGTTTCTCTCCTTCTGACCCACCCTCTCCTGAATATTCCTCCCTTCTCCTGACCCACCCTCTCCTGAATATTCTTCTCTTCTCCTGATACACCCTCTCAATCCTGAGTGTTCCTCTCTTCTCCTGACCCACCCTCTCCTGAATATTTCTCTCCTCCTGACCCATCCTCTCCCACTAAATCCATAATTTTCCTCTCTCCTCCTTACCCAACCTCTCCCACTAAATCCATATTATTTATCTCTCCTGCTGACCCACCCTCTCCCAATTCATCCTGAATATTTCCTTGTTTCTGAATATTTCTCTCTTCTCCTGGCCCATCCCATGCCCTGTCAATCCTGAAAAGCCATCCCAGTTTCCTTATACACCTGAATATTCCTATCTTCTCCTGACCTACCCTCGTAATCCTGAATATTTTTCTCTCCTCCTGACCCACCCTCTCCTGAATATTCCTCCCTTCTCCTGACCCACCCTCTCCTGANNATTCCTCNCTTCTCCTGACCCACCCTCTCCTGAATATTCCTCCCTTCTCCTGATCCACCCTCTCCNGAAGATTGAACTTGAATGCACATAATTATTTATTGCAGCAATAGATATGGCATAGAGCCACCTCAACACTATACACTTCTGACATAATAAAAGTACATTACACACCAGTCTCAAACAAACAATTCTCCCAAGTCTCACTGAGAGTATAATAATATCTGTACAAGACTGACAACAGTCCAGCAGAACAAGATGAATTTCAAGAGAAAGAAGAGACTATTAATAACCATACACTGGCTTTTATAGAGTTTACAACAGGTGACAGTAAGATTAGGAGGTCATGGTAAGGTTCACTATTTTTTCTTAACCCTGAAGTGATGTTATTTCTAAGTGATTCTGCTCTCTTCCGAGCAGTAAACCTTGANTAGCAGTACAGCCATGCTATTTTCGTAGTATTCAGCTTTGTTTAGTCACTTGGGACTTGAGTAGAACCANCAATCATGCTATTTCTATAACTGCAATAACCTACGTCTGCTTTTGTCTGAACAAGAGATCAGCAATACTTTTATTCTTAACCTTTCTCTGCCTGTTCCTTGAGCAGAATAACAGAAAAGTAATTCCAACATATCTTTTAGCGTGAGGGGCTACTGTCGAAACCTTTGTATAACCAAATGGTCAAACATGTATGCTTTGCTACATGACTACTTTACCAAATATTATTATGTATACGGCTGTTTTAATACCTTTCATCACTTCAGGTATAATTTACTTTAACTAGGAGAGGTTACAAGGTTGGCAGGACCAAATGACGGTACCAGTGCACCACTGATCCAATTACATGTAATTAGTAATTAAATGATAAAAGCTCCATTAATGAAATGGACGTAATCTTGATTTATCTGTCTTGTGACAATGTTAAGTTATGGTTCAGGAGTTAGAATACAATTAAATCTGGCGAGAGGTGAACCTGGCACTATCCAATNCAAGAAAATTTTATTATTAAAAGATAAGCTACATCCAGGGCTATCTACGCCCTCATACATTTGAATTTAGTCGTCTTAATAGAGTGTATTTAGCGGCGTTGAGATGACTGATTGCTGAGGCTCACAATTTTTCTGAATCTGCAATGAGTGAAAACAATTTTCAGTATTTGGTTATAATACCAGAGGCTAACAAAACTGAGGTTACACCAGTAGAATTCACAAAAATAAAATATTTATTTTCTAATAAATTGAGGCAAACTACAAGAAAAATTGTAAAAATAATCAATTTCTTTAGTTATAATTAATATTTGGTGACCACACCACTTTTGTTTTGGAATAAGCTTGATTGGAGTATTGCTCCAATTCTCGTCAAAATAAATACATCTAATTTCACATGATCATGAACCATATTCCCCTGTCAATAAATCAGACGAAGCAAAGTGAAATTATAAGTGAAAAGTTATATCGGTCATCCATCAATAGTGAGAGTGATGATGCTCTACATTCTACGACATCTAATAGTTCTAGAAAAGTCAGAGTTTAGAAAAGATTTTNGATTATCGAATATCGGACTTCCTTGGTGAAGAACAAGCTGGAACAAAAAAAAATGACCGCTAAAGTTTCTCTCCTAATTTAAAGTGCACATCTTTTCAAAATGTACATGAATCTACATCATTTGAAGCTTGGTAATAGGCTTCCCTCTTTTATATTCACATCCTTATAATTTTAATATTAATATGTATTAACGCTGGTTTAGTTTCACTGAGAAAATTTCCTCGCGCAGTCGGGGTTCGAACCTAGGACCTATGGAACCACATCCAGCCCATGCTAGCGATGGAAGCGCGCCTTAGTCCACTCGTCCGTCTGGCTGAGACGGCCGACTGGTCTAAGGCGCGCTACCATCACTAGCATGGGCTGGAGGTGNTTCCATAGGTCCTNGGTTCGAGCCCCGTCTGGGCGAGGAAATTTTCTCAGTGANACTAAACCAGCGTTAATACAAAGAATTGTCTGAGAACTAAATTTCATATATATAATATTAATATCTTGAATTGTACTTAAATTGTCCATATTAATTTATTTGATATATGATGGCACTGCAAAAAGCTAACAAACAATACAAAAACATCACACGTTTCTAATGTCTCATGCATCAAACATTAACATCACGTTTAATATCTGAACAATTTACTGGTGCTGAGTTTTGAACTGCATCTAGGTCTGTTAAAGTTGCAGTACGAATTGAAAACTTTCAAACCCAACAATAATCAACAATGAAGACGCATACATCACGTGCATATCGATGGGTGACCTACATCCTGTTTAAATATCCATCCTTCTCATAAGTATCGNAAGAAGGANAAAAACACAAGATAATAATATGTTGCCCAAGCATTTGGAGACCTAAACCAAAAATTAAACAAATATAATCACCTTACATCTTTGAAAAGTTAAACAAAAATACATAAACTACGGAATTGGCTGTCATGAGACAACTTACACTACAACCATTTTCTTCAAAAATAATTACTGCCTATAAAAATGAAAATTCCAAAAATCAACCCATCACAATTTCATTACTGTTCCTTATTTTACATTGGAACCAAAAAAGCAAAACAATATGTCCATCACCAACATACGGCAAAATAATTAAGTTCAATGGGTATATGTTGCCTGTATTCAAAACAACTTACAATCTACAAGAGTTTCTGCAATTGCGTCACTTTGCGTGCAAACGTTGCACGTTCACTTTCAACGGCGGTAAGTAAATGTTTCACCAAACGGTTTGACACTTAATGGTGAATTATTGTCACTTTTCACCTCGTCTTATATTCTAACACACTTTGTAGGGAATGGGTCACTTTTTAGAGGTGTAGATACAACCTCTTTTTAACGTCTACTTTACACATAAACGTAACTGCCTTGCCGACTGGCACGACAGCTGCAACAATTATAGTAAGTTTTGAATGTTTTATGTTAATGTCACTGCTTTGTTCACAACAATTCTTACGTAATCCCATTTCAACATTTAAACTTAATACTAAAAATTAAATATAAAAAATAAACCACACTTCCCTTGTAAAGAAGATGCTTTGGTCTGAAGAATACCTCTTCTCATCCGTTCAGCGAAACGCTGATACTGCAGAAAGTACAACCGGGAATACCGTTGAATTCTCTTTTCCATCCAGCCTCTCGGTTGCTGTGTCTCGAAGCAAGACCTTCATATCCGCCAAGGTAAAATCAAAAATATCTTCATTTTGTTCTATCAAACATGTCACTTGACTTCTTTGTTCGGGGTACAAATTGTGTCCTATTTTGACATCCTTTATATAAAAATGATCCGTGGAATCTAGTTGTATAGCATTTATCTCATTCTCTACTAATGGAGGGCTAGGTATAATATTTTCATGTTTAATAAAGCTTAGTTGTAATGTACCAATNTATTGTTCTACTCTTACGAGCCTTTCATTTTTTGCAAAATTAGCTATAGTCATATATTCACTAGTGGAATGCATTAATCCTGCATTGATCCACACATGTTGTTTATAATAAAATTTCCTATCATGATCTAACAAATATGTGGTTTCATCATCTACCCCTTCAACCGTACTATCCACTGAAGGCACATTAGTCCCAGCGTAATTTTTTACATTTTTACTCCCTGTGTCAGATTATCATTTTTTCTTGATACAGTTCTAATACAAACAGTAATACGAATGGGAACATTCTTAAAAATTGACTGTATCGGCTATCTGATTTTACCCNATTTTAAACCATCTAANCCTGTACCAATCCTTGGCATGGCTAATTTATTTATTCCAAATTAAATGCATTTTTGTTTTAAACTTTTGAATGCAACGGCATAATTGTTTTTTATCATAACATATTTTGTAACTAAATAAAAATTTATCTTTCATCCTCTTTTAAATGTAACGTTTCTCCGCTTGTTCTGTTTTGCACTCTTAATTCATTTGATCTTTGAAATTTTTTGTTAAACAAGACTGCAATTCCCTTACNCATCCTTCGATCAGCTGAAATGCAATGTGCTAAAGATGTTTGAGGATCATTATCAAATAAGTCAATTTCTTTCTCCTCATAAACTAATTTAGGCTGGCCTCTCCTTACTACACTCTCCACATTTTTCATAGGTCCTTATTTAGTTACCTGAATGGGCATTGAAGAACTTGGAGGAATCAAGACATCGTCTTAGCAATATATGTTTATACTTTACCTCTTTTTATCTTTAATTTATTTTAGGCATTGTCTATAGAATATGTCTTTAGTATTTTCATTACTAATTTTATCTGGATCCCTTTGTTGCTGAGTTACACCTAATTGGTTTTGGTTTACTTTAAGCAATGCAGGAGAATACTTTATCTTTTCCTGTTTACTGACCTCTTCCTCACAAAGGNCATCAACTTTCTCTGACAACACTTCAAATCTATTAGAAATTGGTATTTGTGACTCATTCTGTTCTGGTTCTAAAATTGGCTTACACACTACTGATCCCTTTTACTATCAGGTGCAGACAATTTTGTTTTTGAAACCTTGTGTTTTTACCCCTGATTTATTTCTGTACCTACTGTCCTTCTTCTACCCTTTACTTTGTTTTACTGATGGACATTCTTTTGTTTGCCCCTTATGCTCTGCATAACCCATTTTTTCAACTTCTTCATTTGGTACAATAGGTTTCAATTTAAGCACATCTGAATAGGATAAGTCACCAAAACAAATTATATCATTATCATTGCTGTCAGTCTCCCAATCACTGCTTATGTTACTGGATTATCAAGTACTGGGTTCGTACTTCCTACACAGTGGAGGGTATTAGTCAACTGCATAACTAGTGCTTCGGATGGATTCAACATTACATGGGCTCTGAAGATAACTGTAATTTTTGTCTAATCATTTAGTGCTGGAATTTTATCTCACAAGTTACGAATGCGTTCTATAATGATTTGTCTATTGGATCTTTTACCCACTTTTACAATGTCAAGCTCAGTAATTGTTGCTGGGTGTTGTTCTTTCATTACAGCCTTACAGTTACCACTTGTTTGTTTAGCTTTATTGGATGAAACAATGGGTTCTGGTTGTTGTGAACCGGTTATTACTGGTGGGCTTCATTTACAGGTCTTTTGTACTGATTTATTGGTATAAATATCTACCTCCTTCCCATTCAAATCCAAACAAACTGTAATGTTTGTGCCGATCAGAAAATAATAACCCATATCTCTCTTGAAAATCACGTCCCAACACGATATGCCATACTCAATTTTTACATACGTGAAACGTTTGCTCGAAATGGTGGTTTGCAATTTTAATTTTCAGATTTATAGTACCTGATATCGCCATGGATGCACCTCCAGCAGTAATAGCAGTCGCTTTACATGGTTTGTAATTCTAATGCTTTATTACATAATATTTAATAAAACTAAGGGCTGCTCGTGTATCGCTCGTTGCAGGATAAAAATCTCTCTATACTTGAATTTGAGTTTCAGTACAGTTCACCCCTTCACTGGTGTCACATGACGTAACAACTGGGAGGGTGGAATCTGCACGTTTTTTGACTCAGTCTCGGAAATTTTAGTACGACAGTTATTTGCAAAGTGTTCTACCTTATTACACCTAAAACACGTGGATTAGTATTAGATGTAGGCACAAATGGGAAACCTCTTTGATTTCTAGGCCTGCGATCTCTATTAGCCATCTGTACTTCTAATGATGCAATTCGTTTTTTATCATCTCTACTTTCTTTTAAACTAACGCTAGCATTTTGCGAGCGTGCTTTACTCAACGCCTGTGCTGATTCTAACAACAATAGATGCTTCAGTAGAATATTCAGTTCTTTTATTTCTAGTGGGACAATCCTAACGATCAAGTTTGGTCTCAAACCCCTTATGATGAACCCACATTTTTCTGCTTCTGTCATATTCATGTCAGTTGCTTTATGTGACTCGAACATATCAAAATAAAATGACTGTATTGTTTCTTCTGTCTTTTGAGTACGCTTGTTAAGTACTTGCACTCGCGGCAAAAGCACTACTAAACTTTTTCTCTAAGTCTGTCCACGAGATTTGTGGATATGCTACAATGAAATTTTCATAGCATTGTTCCGCAATTTGATCAATAAATGCTGGAAAAAAGTTTTTCTCTGCACCAGTCCACTTATTCAAGATGGCTGTTCTCTTAAATGACTTACGAAAGCACCTACATCGTCTCCCCACTAAAAGTGTTTGATGTGAAATTTAACATGTTTACAACCATTGTATTAGTCGCTGGCTGTAGTCCTGCTACATCTNTATCTGGATCTCTATGCACTTGTACAGGCACTTCCTGTTCAGAAATTTGAATATCTTCAGGTGATATTACTTGCGATCTAGTTTGGCTATCAGATATCTCTACTTTTGTATCAACTTCTGGACTCATCGAGAAGACGACTATCAACTTGGTTAGTTCTTTAACACCTTATTATTTAACATGCCTTGTACAAGATTGTTTGTCCTTACTATCCTGTCGGTCACTTCACTTTTACGCTCAAGATAACAATCTATCTTTAACTCTGTCCGTATCTCTAATACGGTTTACTTTGCAAGGTGTTCTGAGGGACCTCCTATAATTGGCATTTCCTCGTGTTCCACGCAGTCCACGAACTTCCGTTCCAAATAAGGTTACCTCAATCAACCCGATTGGCTACTGTTTTTTTAAATCTTAGGACTCACTCATTTGTACAATGTTAGTTCTTATGCCTATACATACTTACTTTACTGAAAAACATTTGTACTGCATTTTAAATGCTTAATATTTGCTCACTTCACTTCATTTAATGTGATAACACCATTGACTCATTCAGACAAGCACTCTTATGCCCGGTTTGGCTCCAACCAAATGTCACGGGGGAGGAAAGCTTTAATTAATTACTTGATATTTATTTAATAATCAACTCCACAATACATGATACGAACTTGGGAGTAAGGTAAGCTCGACCCTTTACTACTTAAAGGGACCGATTCGCTTGCTTTGAGAGTGCCGAGATAGACATAAAAGTTAAATTCTAGCAAACAGTCACTGAGGTTCACATCAATTAAAATAGAAGATTGAACTTGAATGCACATAATTATTTATTGCAGCAATAGATATGGCATAGAGCCACCTCAACACTATACACTTCTGACATAATAAAAGTATATTACATACGTGTAATTCAACTAGTGGTACACCAGTCTCAGACAAACAATTCTCCCAAGTCTCACTAAAAGTATAATAATATCTGACAAAGACTGACAACAGTCCAGCAGAACAAGATGAAGTGCAAGAGAAAGAAGAGACTATTAATAACCATACACTGGCTTTTATAGAGTTTACAACAGGTGACAGGAAGATTAGGAGGTCATGGTAAGGTTCACTATTTTTCCTTAACCCTGAAGTGATGTTAATTCTAAATGATTCTGCTCTCTTCCTAGCAGTAAACCTTGAGTAGCAGNACAGCTATGCTATTTGCTTAGTATTCAGCTTTCTTTAGTCAATTGGGACTTGAATAGAACCAACAATCATGCTATTTCTATAACTGTAATAACCTTGAGGTCATTACCTACGTCTTCTTTTGACTTAATTAACAGTGCGTATGCTGCCCCAAGAGATCAGTAATACTTTTAGTCTTAACCTTTCTCTACCTGTTCCTTGAGCAGAATAACAGAAAAGTTTTTCCAACATATCTTTTAGCCTGAGGGGCTACTGGCGAAACCTTTGTATAACCAAATGGTTAAACATGTATGCTTTGCTACATGACTACTTTACCAAATATTATTATGTATAGGGCTGTTTAAATATCTTTCATCACTTTAGGTTTAATATACTTTAACTAGGAGAGGTTACAAGGTTGGCAGGACCAAATGACGGTACCACTGCAACACTGATCCAATTACATGTACTTACTAATTAAATGATAAAAGCTCCATTAATGATATGGGCGTAATCTTGATTTATCTGTCTTGTGACAATGTTCAGTTAGGGTTCAGGAGTTAGAATACAATTAAATCTGTTGGGAGGTGAACCTGGCACTATCCAAACCAAGAAAATTCTATTATTAAAAGATAAGGTTGCACTGATTGTTAGCAATACGTTAGTGCTCAAATTTCATTGTTTGTCTAATTATGGTTTTGAACCAAACACCACTACGTTGGAAAACATTAACAATAGAATTTGATCTTACACTAATTGTTAGAGCTACATGAATGCAAATTAGTGCTAAATTGTCATTGTTTGTTAATTACGGTACAGGGTTTAGAATTAATTAAAAACCTGTAGGGAAAATATTATTTGTTTTATTTATTGTCCCAGACCAATACAACAGTATTTTACACGGGACAATGGGTACACTATATCACAGAAGTAACATTATGAGGGTCGCCTAATATTTGGGTCTCCCGGGGACCAATAAAGACGTAAAATAGACCATAGAAAAAGTTCACAAAGATTACTCATCTTCCGAGGAGAAGAAGAGACAAAAAGGTCCTGCGGTAGCCTTTTCCTGAGCCGTGAATACACTGTTTTGGTACCTATGTTATATTAGGCAGCACCAGGGGAGGGGTTTCATGTAGCCGCTTGAAGAAAGTCTTAGCGGTACGTGCGATAAAATCAGATATATTTATAACATCGAATTCTTCATTTAGATGTGAATTATGGACGAACGAAAGGGAGTTCACAGAAATACGAAGCACTTTGTTTTTAAAGTCCTGTAATTTCTGAACGAGAGATGNTGCAGCACTTCCCCATNCAGGACAGGCACACGTGACGATTTGTCGAATTATAGACTTATATATGAGAAGGGAACATTNATTCTTAAGTGATGATCTGCGGTTTAGTAAGGAATGTAGCAGGGCTAGTCTGGCATACGCTTCTTGTAGTTTAGCGGTGATGTGGTACCTCCAGGTCAATTTCCTGTCGAGAAGAATGCCACGATTTTCGATCGTCTGTGTTGACGGGTTCCATGGAATTGGGATATTATCGATGATTATACGTGGGGGGTCAGGTGGTCGCCGAAGCTTGAACATCTTAGCTTCACATTTGGTGGGGTTTAATGATAATCGCCACTTTGTGAACCATTCTCTAAAAATGTCTAGCGTTGTTTGTACACTTGTAGCAGCTTGTGGTATATCACCATGACAACACAATATGGCAGTATCATCAGTATACATGGCTAAAGAAGTATCATGTGGGTTAGGGAACTCCGCAGTATAAATGTAAAATAGTACGGGGCCTAAAATCAAGCCCTGAGGGACTCCAGCAGCAATAGGACGTATTGTGGACAAAGATGAAAGCACTCGCCCTGCAAACGTACGGTCATGGAGAAACAAACGAAGAGTTTTGAATAAGTAGGTTGGAAGATGAATCAAAAGAAGCTTGTATAGTAAGCCTTGATGCCACACTTTGTCAAAGGCTTGTGCCATATCAAGAAAGACCCCTATAGTGAGCTCTTTGTGTTCATAAGCATGAACCTCTATTTGTACTAGCCTGAGTAGTTGATGGCTTGTGGAGTGTTTAAGACGTAATCCAAATTGATGCGGTGGGATGGCTTCAATAGAGTGTTGGTACATCAAAAGTCATTTCTGTATAACCTTCTCAAATAACTTCGACTGTGGGCAGCAGACTAATCGGTCAATTACTAGAAGCGACGTTAGTCAGTTTTCCCGATTTGTCTAGAACGATAATAATAGTATACTCCCAAGAGGATGGAAAATAACCATGATCAATGATAGATAAGCCAATGTTTTATTGGTAAGCTGTTTAAGAACGATATTTGGGATTAAACCATGGCCTGGAGTTTTACGTGAAGGAAGCGAATCTATCAGTTCACGGATCTCAGCAAGTTTAGTAAATGGAATGGGTAGTTGAGTTGTATGTATAGAATATTCATGTAAATCAGTAACCACTGATGTAGTGGGCACATGCTCATGTGGGTGAGGTGTGAAGGTGGAATCGAAATAGTCCGTTAGGACATTACTTTTCTCAGAATCATTACAAAATGTCTGTTGATTGTGAACAAGAAGTGGGATTACAGTCGGCTGTCGAAGTATTTGCTTAGTCGACTGCCACATGTTACTGTCACCAGGATGTAATATCACTAAGATATGTTTGGTAAGAGGAGAAACGATGTTCATCTCATTCAATTTTTACTCGTCACATGAGTCCGTTGAGTTGTACTCGTAGCCATGGTCATCTCATCCGTTGCCACTGTCTTCTAAGGTGATACTTTTCCCTAATAAGACGTACAATACGTTCCGGAAGATGGGTATCGTCCTGACAGCTACGTGGGAGATATGGTGTTGTAGTTGATTGTCGTATAGCACCGTGAATGGATTTAGTAAGGTGTTCTACGCCTTTGTCAATTGTCCATGGAGTCTGGAGTGGTTCAATAACCGAAAGGGTTTGATCTAGTTTAGAGTGAAAAGTCTCCCAGTCAACCTTAACGGAAATAAGTTGTTGTTGATGTGGCGAAAGAGTAGGATGTGCACAAAACGTCACCACTACAGGGAGATGGTCAGCGTCTAGTTCATAGTTTGGCTGGTGAAACACTGGAACATTGAAATTATTGAATAATACAATGTCAAGTATATCCGGCTGTCATATTCGCTGAGTGGGTTCAAAAGTTGGTAGTGTTGGAGCCGAAAGTAGTATAGTAGTGTTAGATATACAGTGGCGTGCAAAAGTCGTGAGCCGCGCACTACTTTCTCGATATTTTCTTTCAGATGCCTCTTTTCTCCCCCCAACCGGTCTTGATCAATGAAAAACAACATTCTCTGAATGCCCAAACACTTTTATTCGAAAAGAAATGTTTATTATTCATTTTATCAACAAAAACACGAAAATTCAATGTTCAATCGTCTTGCGCCAGATCGATAACAACAGGTAACATTAACAAAA
>KZ872045.1:24340-36668 GCA_003456935.1 Machilis hrabei
TTGAGTGCTGGACATTTCACAGTATTTTTCTTCCATGCTGACCACAATTTGGGCTAATATTAATGATTTTTCTCTCACAAACATAACACTTGCTTGAACTTATAGCCTACTTTTCAGATTACATAGCTTAGTATGTAACTTATCTGTAAAATGAAGAGCTCTACGTTTCTTAAAAAGGGAAAATTTAGTTGGCACAGGGGTATGTTACCTAACCTGCACTTATCTCTGAACCTGTAGTGAAACACACGAGGGCAACATTACAAAAACATAAGCCAAGATATACCACTAAAGAAAAACAAATATATGGGTAGTCATTAAAGTGTTTGTTTAGCTTTTTTTTACACTTGTACCACTAAATAGTCTATTTTTCTGAAGTCAGAATTATTAGCTATACATATTTTGACGGCTCTTATGAATTTGTATCATTATCACTACAGCTGCTCAAATCTGATACATATACTAAAACAACTAGAATATCTGCGTCGTGCTAGTAACTGCTGGGAAACCAGAAATGACCACACAAATACCAAAGAATAAAACTGAAAAGATGCAACCGAAATGAAATATCGCAGCCATCACATTTTTGTATGTAGCCTAAGAGAAAGAAAATTAATTTGGCACTAGCAAGTAGTGTTAAAAGTGGTAATAATGTTTTATTCGGGGTTGCCGGGTGGATTCTGTACTCCACAGTGGAGCGTGATATCGTGGGTTTGAATCCCAGAGCCAGAGTGAGAATCTCTTAGCAGCGCTGCTTCAAAAAGCCTGATGAAGACAGTAGAGATATCTCTTGAACGGTAGATAGTAGAGCTAACCAAACAATGGATAATGCCCAATTTAGTAAAAAAATTAGTCTAACATACTGTTGTCAAAAACATTCTGGATAGAATACATTAACNTAAGGAGACATAATTTAGTTCAATGAATCCCATAAGACTTATACTAAGATTCGTTGCCACAGTTAATGTTATCCGCTTGCTAAGAATCAGATAATTTATTTCTCATGTAGGGCTAACTTACTTTGTAGCCTACATCTTCTACATTTTATTTAAGTGGAATACATTTTACTTCTTATTATGACGGGGGTAAAAGCATATTTTTGTAAAAACATGCAACTGGTGTACAGACAGGGTGGTTGAGCCTGGGCCTATTCAAGTTCAACTCCTACAACAAAACAAATCTTTCCTTAAAAAATACTTTACATCTGATTAACATTTTTATTACTGTATGTCACATATGCCATTTTTTTATAAGCAATTTACATTCCCTGCAGATTGTACATTGTACTCGGATTGACCCAGTCTTTGGCTCCCTAGCCAAAATTTTCTTGCAAATTCTGAGAAACAACATGCATAGGCTAAACAAACTCCAAAAAATTAATGTCCTTACCCCAGTGAGCAGTTGCTAGTAACAAACGGTTAGGTTACAGAGAGGAATCTTAGTTGCATGTGTGGAAAGCTATTTTGAACCTCAGCAGCACAGCACTTCTCTACCAATGTTGCATTGCAAGACCCAAAGACTGAACCAGCTTCCATAGACAAATAGGAAAGCTGGGGAGTGTTTCACATAAAAATAACTTTGGTTGGTAACATAGGCTACAGTAAACACAAGAATTGCATGTTGCCCATAGCCTCATTCGTGTTCGTCTATTCCTAACCGTCACATTGGCTTAATGTGTTGTGTGCTTGCTTATGGCTTAGGTTTAAATCCCAGTCCTGAATATAAAGGATGCGTGTTAAATGTACCAAATTAAGACACGATCGCAGTCAACTTAAAAGTGGGGTCCCAACGATTTGATTTTGATATAAAAGAATCAAACACCCACTACGTAACAAGTCGGTGGCAAAATCCAATAATTCTGAAAGAGTAGTTGCGACACTGACGTGGCGAGTATCCATTAGACATAAGACGTACCGGTACTGTAAGAACGATAAACTCATTACGGTACATGGCAATTGATCATCTACCAAAACACAGAAATTAAGGTTTTACATTACTTATAAATTTCCAATTTCATTTGGACTATACCAGACATTTTTCTGTTTTTTGAAAAAAAAACGGTCAGATATGATATTTTAACAGAGCAAACATCCTTCTTCTGCCAAGCACCTGCAACACTAAGTCCATGTCTGGAAGCTAAACTAATAGGCTGATGTTAGCCCACTCTGGAGACTACTTGACGTTTTGTGCATTACAGAATTAGACACATTTGCATGGGTGGAATATTTACCACAAATTGTTACACATCAAGCATTAAATACCAAGGTGGTACTTTTACATTTCTTCCATAGCTCTGTCAAGTTATAGTACAATATAACACACACATAAAATGGTATTCAATTAAGAACTCACACGTGTCATGTTTAGAGTACAATGCTCTTTTCATTCACAAACTTCTTGGAAGTCCAAAGGTCAATTTAAAGCAAACAGCCTGCTATCACTCTCAGAATGATCTCATTCTTCCTGGTCTGTAGGGCATGTCAAAAACTGATATTTCTTGCAACCTACTTTCAATTCAAAGCAAGGGGAATTCTAAGTGTCGCAACAATGACAAGGTTATCACATATTATGATTTACAATGTTTATTTGTGCCAGTAACAACATAGTATATAAATGTGTTACACAGTAAGCAGAATTTTGAAATGTGTTTGTTAGTTTTACAAAATTAAAGAGCTGTATCCTAACTTCAAACACATACTCTATATCATAGGCGAAACTACGGGGAAAGGGGTTACCCAACTTTTGAGATGGGGGTACAGGGGGTACAACCTGTTTGACAAATGTATAGGGTCAAACGGAACAACTGAACTCACAATCGGACCTAAAACTTCCAGAGACGAAACTGCCGATATTTCTGGTACAAGCTTCTCTAAACGTTCGAGTAGTAGATGAATAGTCCTTATCTCCGCAAGAACTTTTCTTGGGCCTATACTCAATGGAAACGACTACAGGGAAAGCTCTCCAGCAATTAATCCTGGATGCTCTCCTCCGCATAGGTATCTCTATCAAGAAGATGCGGGGCCAGTGCTACGATGGAGGCGCCAACATGGCAGGCATTCGACAAGGCGTACAAGCAAGAATGACAGAGCTGCAGCCTCTTGCATTGTTTATGCATTGCAGCAATCATTCATTGAATTTGGCCCTCCCAAGACGTAGCGATTGCCTACCATGGGTGAACGACGTGGGCGTTCTCATCTCGGAATCTCCAAAACGGAAAGCTGCCTTTTCGACACTTGTTCGCAATTTTAACAGTGACGAAAGTTTAAGTCCACGGCTGCTCTTTCCAACCCACTGGAGCGTTAGGATAGTGTCGATTAAAGCTCTTTTAGATAACTACCCTGCTATTCTCTCCTTGCTGGAAGATTTGGCCGAGTCTAAGGAAGATTGTTCAAGCAAAGCCCGAGGACTATGATTTGTTCTAAAAAGATTAATTGCAGATTGTGCCATTGTAAAAATGACAAACCATTAGCGTTCAACTTTGAAAATTTCGAACTGTAACGTTTTATATAAAGTTAAAGGTTTTTAGTTTTATCAGAAAACTTTATTTCAATTATGTTTTCTCATTCCTTGTGAAAAAAGCCGATATGCGCTAAAATTATGTCACTGTGCAGCAATATAGAGAGTATATGTGTGCCCCTGTAAAATAGACAACAGCTTGGGTTTCCATGGATGGTATCCCCCTAAGAAAAAAGTGTGGTTACTATGCCTCTGCTCTATATAAGGGGTAGGCTCAAGTTTAAATAAGTCAACAAACACTGTTTTAGTTTGAACTGTTATAAATCAGACAGGACTATTTTTTGGATCTAAACTGCAGAGCTTTCCTTATTATGCAGATATGTGCCCAGCCAGTGCCCCTTTCAATATGCTTGAAGACTAGTTCATGGTTAGTGGGAGCTCTGTAGTCTAGGTCTAATAGGTTAGTCTATCTGATGTAACAGCCTTTAAATTGTGAATACATGTGTCTGTAGTGATTTAAACTACTTATCTTCTATATGTTGTTACTTAACTGGTTGTGTAGCACTGAGGTAGGCCTACGAGTTTATGAAGATTTGGAGTAAATATTGAAGCTAAGTATTGCAAATTCAACCCCAAATCCTCCACTGTAAAAAGATGGTTGAAACTTTTATTTTAAGAGTCGGCTTCAGTCAGAGCGCGGGAAACGAGTATTTCAGGTGCATTTTGGGTCACTATTACCAAACAAAGACCGAAATGGAAAAAGTAGAACTATAGCTCACTTCAAAATTCTTCCCTTTACACGCTGGTGCATGATTTGTTAAAAACTATAGTATATTAAGTGCGCAATCTGAGTTCTAAAGAAAATAATGTCTGATTTGAATTAGAACTCAGATTACGCACTTAATACACTATAGTTTTTAACAAATCATGCACCAGCGTGTAAAGGGAAAAATTTTGAAGTGAGCTATAGTTATACTTTTTCCATTTCGGTCTTTTTCTGGTAATAGTGACCTGAAATGCACCTGAAATACTCGTTTCCCGCGCTCTGACTGAAGCCGACTCTTAACGTCTTCTGCTAGAAGTCTTTCACACGAAATTTGACAAAAGTACGGAATTGGCTTCATGGGAGAGTGCTCCCCTCCTGATCATGAAGTACTGTGTCGTGTTTAAAGCTCGGGGCAGACTCCTTACCCTTGGTATAAAAGGTTGCCCTACGAGTTGCCTGTGAAACCCTCGTGTGCATCCTCCAGGAGGGACATTAAAAGTGGGTTCCCATCGTAATGTGTTTTTTGTAAAAGAATCCACCACTAGCTAGGTTTCATGTTACTACCAAAATTCAATCATCCTCAAACAATGTGGTAATGCAGACTTAGTCTCCGCTAAAACATTGCTGTTAGAAATGTGGGACAGTAAACCCAAATAATAGTTATCAGGAAGCGAATACACAGTTCATTCTGGGAGCACGATTTCCTGACAGGCAATACTAAGGCCCTCTAGAATTCGCAAGCCACATGTGAAAAAGTTCCAGTGAGTATGGCGAGAGATCAATTTTGTTGCAAAGCTATGTCTGCCGTCATACAACGTATACCTTTCCAGAACATTTGTATTATAACTGAGAAGTTGGTCCTTGCAAGAACCAAACTTACACTTCAATACCAATGTGAATACCAAATCTACTTGACCTTTTGAAATGATCGCTTTCCANTTGGTTTCAAATATTACAGTGTACTAGTGTATCTCACTTTTATAATTAGCTACATCTCTTCCTAAAGTATCACAATAGTAGCTATTACCCTATGCTAAATTCTACACATTCAATACCAATCACCACTAGGAGTGGGTGTCACCATTAGGGTTCGGAAGTAACGCGTTACAAATATTAGTTACTTTTTTGTAGTACTTAGCGAGTGGTAATGTCGTTACCTACATTTAATTTTGAGTTACGTTACAATTTTTCTGTAATGTGTAACAAAAATTCACATTAATACTTTATTTGGATTGTTTTTCTTCTATATTAAAAATAAGTGATGTTGAGATCTTCTTCAAAAGACTTTCTTATCTTGGAGTGTTCATTTATCAACGAGTTACTTTTTTTATTGAGTAACATTTTGGTAACATCTTTACTTTTTTAAGCAAGTAACAGTAACCATGTATAGAAGTATATTTAAATTTGCACAACTACCAAAGAACATTAAACTGCATTCCTTACCTGTCACAAGCAGACATAAATTTGCCAAAATGACTAAAACGGCCCAATAATCCTTCATGGTTTAGTTGTCAATAACAGTTTCTCTCTTCACAACACTAATGCTCCTTCACTCGTAACTTTCAAACACAACACAAACACACGTGTCTGGGACTGCCTTAGCAGCCAGCACTCAAACTGTCAATCCACTTCCAGCATTGCCCTGAATCCAACAAATCCTGAAAGAATAATAAATCACTGCCATTAGAAGAGAGATATTCATTTAAACAATATATTCTAGTTTCAATATGAAATGAGGCCCAAAATCTGTACCAGTATGATAAGTATTAAGGCAATTGTCCAACGTGTTCTCTACATCAACATCTTACCCCCATATCAACTTCATGTCTTTGGCAGGGGGTGCAGACCCTGCAGTGCACCTACTCTTATACGATTCCATTCCCTAATTGCCAGAGGAAAAAATGAAGGGGAACACATAACAGTCCGTTCTACAACTAAGTTCCCTTATCTTATTTACACAATTTTGTCTACCTATATAGCCTATGTAGCTGTTTGTAGCACACGTTCGCATTTTAACAACATGCAATCAATTACTAGTTTAAACCTTTTCATCCTATTGTCGCAGTGATCATCGCCAGTGAAACCCAATTTAGTTGTTCCAACATTTCTGATTTGCTATTAATCTTTCGTAATGACCCAACACAAACCTTACTGCCCTACGCTGTACCCCTTCAATATAGTTTATTAAACCTACTTGGTGAGGGTCCCAAACTCAACTACAGTATTGTAATTTTGGTAATAATAATGCATTGTATACGATTTGTTTAACTTTTAATGAACTTTGCTTTAATGTCCTTTGAACGAACCTCAGATTTCGTAACTCCTTTCCTATAATAGAGTTAATATGGGAATTTCACGACAGATCCTCGCACAATACTACTCCTAAATACTTGTATTCATTGACTACACCTAGTGTTGTACCACAGAGTTCATAGTTGGTCTGAATTTTCTGCCGACGCTTTGTAATACGCATAACCAAGCATTTTGTAGGATTTAGTTTTAATTGCATCAAATTACACCATTCCTGAAATGAATTAGAGAGTCTTTCTTGTAATTCATCGCCATTTTCTGTACTATTTATTTCCCTGTATATTACGGTGTTGCCTGCACATAATCGAATAGAGGACCGGAAGTTTGCAGGTACATTGTTAAGTAAAAATTACAACGGACCTAATACACTGCCTTGTGGAACTCCTGACGTAACTTGGACAGAGTCAGATGTGATTGATTATAAAGGAAGGACTTATACCAGTCAGTGGCGGCGCCAGGAATTTACACGCGGGTGGACGGTCAAAATTTGAGGTGGGTGGGCGGAAAGAGATCCGGGGGGGGGGGCATATTTTTTAAATAAAGTTCTAAATAGGAGCAAATTTACAGTCATTTAAGGTTTTCATTATGAAAATCCAAAATTAAATAATTGTTGTAAAATCCTTTGATTCATTGATTTGTTACATGATGGATATTCACTGGTACATGTTCATTTACTCGTGTGGTAATTCTTTGGGGTAGTTCTTCTTAATGGTAGGCTGGCTACCTGTGTGATATTCATTTATCTTCTAAGGCACATTTTTATTTATTTTTTATTTAACAAATAGTTTTTTTACAAGAAGCACAAACCAAAAAAGGGCCACTGCCTTTTAAAACAGGAGTTTATAAAATGAAAAGACACATAAAAAGTGAATTAATTAATACCTAATACACAGTTAATCGTTTTAAACATATATATAAATCACTTTGATAATTATGTTTTAGCTTTTTGGATTGTATAGACATAATGTTTTCTAAAATTACATTTGAATTTAAGAGTGGAAATATTTTTGTACAACAGGAAGACATTATTTTGTATACAACACTTTTTTGTTTGGTAAATAAGCAGTTCTCAATTTTTTTAACAATTACGCCAAAATGGTTCGTAATGAAGTCTACGTATTCTAGAGCAGGGTTCAGGGGTTGAGCCAGTGTTACCCAAAAATACATGGCAAAACTTTGGGAATAGATTCCTCACAATATGCAGAGAGTAAAAATAATTTATATCAATATGGGTTCGGAAATGCTTAGTTTCTGAGTTATTGTAAGAGTACAGACATACAGAGATATAAAAGCGGGGACTCAGCATCATACGCCATAAGTTTCCGAAATTGAAAGATTGATAAAAACGAAAAAGAGTACAAATGAAAAAAAAAAACACGTAAGAACATATGCAAATGTTTTTGTTTTCTCTTTTTTCCTAATTTTTTTTTTATTTATGCGACATGATTTTGGTAGGCTTTTAACAAGAGTGTGGATTTGATGATATTAACTATGTGATACATTGGCTCCTCTTACAATAACTCAGAAACCAAGCATTTACCGACACATGTTGATATAAATTATTTTTACTCTCTACATATGAGGAATCTATTCCCGAAGTTTTGCCGTGTATTTTTAGGACACTCTGTATACGCAGACAAGAGTTCAACGATAGAGGTTAGGAACTTAAGACCACTAACGAAGACTTGTGGTACTTCGACAACGTGATTACAGGGTCAGAAAATGTTTTTACTTCGGCCCGCTATGCGGAACGAAGTATTCAAATTATGCAAAACCTATAAAATTTTAACCCCATTTTTTTCAATTTTCTCCATGTTTTAAACATATCTGAACACCAAAAAGAAAAAAAAAAGTTTGCCCGTTTGTCTGTCTGTGGAGACGACATCTCGAGAACGACATAACCGATTTCAAAAATTATTTCACCCACTTCATTCTACAGCTGTTCAGAGAGTGAATCAGATATTTGGAATCTTCATGCCAATTATTTTGGGCGCCATCTTGAAACATGGTGTTTGAATTAAGTTTATCACAATAATTCTGTAATTTTCAATCTGAAGAAAAACATGTTAAATATATTTAACAATGGGCTCAAATTTTGTATAACAGCTTGCTGTTTTACACCCAAGCTTCTTTCTTTTCAAATAGATTAGGGTTTTGAGCTCTTGGAGGATCACTTGGGGGAAAGGGGGGAGATGGGAGGAGGGGAAGGATGCCTACCCTCTCACTCCCTTAGCGCCGCCACTACAACCAGTTAAGAATTGAACGATATATTTAATAAAGCCTCAGGCTTGTGTAACAGCCATAAGTGACGTAGTGTCAAAAACTTTACTGAAATCCATGAATCAATACGTACTCCACTTGTTTTGTGCTGTCTACAATTTTGGATAGTTCTTCCACGAGTAAAAGTAACTGCATTTCACAAGATAAACCCTTACGGAATCCGTGTTGTTCTCTAAATAGTAACCCCTGAGCGTCTAAATGTGTTAAAACTCCTGTAAAAAAACAATAACTTTAAAAGTAGACAAAGCTGTGCTTGCCTTCACAGAAACACCACAACAAGAGTTCGGCTCAGTCAACCACGGAAAAAGCCACTCGTGCTGAAGTATCTTTTTTTGTTTAATTATTATCTACACAATAATCCTAGAAGTCAAAGTATAACACCTGTCGCATCTAGTTAACGGTGTTTATTTCAAAGTTGTACGGTACCTGTCAAACCGTCTCCCATGGATTATACTCTTTCTAGCACTTCATTATAACAACATGGGTACTGAATTTTCCATTAGTTAACTATGATTATTTGTGCATAAAACTACTTTCAAAATCATTATTGCCTTACTTCGAACTTTTATGCTTTTGAGTGGTATTTTTTCGTGCACGTATTTGTCACAGTTGCGTCTGTTATTACACCCAAAGCTTTTATTGCAAGCCTTACAANAATTTAACATGTATAATGAGCACCTTAAAAAGAAATAACTAAGTACTGTGCCTATAGTACGATAATTATTACATTTAAGAGCATAAGCAGAAAGGTCAGAAATGCATAATTTGTACCTATGTGGAATTTTGTCTACATTTAGTCAACAAAAATATAGTTTTAAATAATCATCCAATCAATTCAAAACAATGTACTCTGCAACTTTGTGTTTACATTTTCAATATTATAAAATACAAATCAATAATGGTTAGTGAAAAAAGGAGGATGAGGACACCTAATGGAAAAAAAAAGATACGGTAATTACAGCTAATAACCCTGATTTTTCTAGTTAGCAGTGTTTGTAGTTTAGTATTTACCGTACAATACTTGCAGGTGTAAAACAGTATTTCACGCTTCTGCTGAAATACCCACACAACATTTCCTGCTACACTTTCCATCTGATCACTTACACAACACACGTTCAAAAATGAAAAGATATATTTTACACAATTAGCTAGCCTACTGCTCAATATGAACATCCTCAGACAATCTCTGATATTTGTGTTTATCTTGGATGCTTCAAACACAGCAGTACACATAGTCTTCTTAAATCTGTTATTTTTCTNAACCATCACAGTTTAATTTATTAATATATATAATAGCAGCATTTGCGACCTGTACGAAGTACAAATACAAAATCGTATTCAGCCAGTACAATTTACGGCAGCTAGATGGGTTTTAGGTACGAAAGGGGGTATAGTGTATCCGAGATATTAGATCAGTTAGGTTGGGAAACTTGAAATGTATACTGTTGAACGTGAAGATTCAAGACATTAGACGTACTTTACTCAGGGCAAGATTGTCATTCGGGCGGGGCGAGTTCGATTACCCCAGGTGATATCTTTTATCATCATTGAAAATCACTATATATCAAAAGATTGTCATTATGTTCACATGTGTTATTTCTTCTGTGATGCATTTACCAATTCCAGATTTTTGTTGTTTTAAACAGCCTACCTAATTTAAAGTTCTGCAATACCGAATATTCATCACTGATACAATATCCTACTGTATTATTTTGACCACGTATTAGGAACTAATGACTTTTCAACATCTATCTACTGTTTACACTTTTCACATGGGGTTAGAGGATTTATTGACCATGTTTAAGCCTTCATACCGAATTATTTGCATTTAGAACATAATTTTGCACAATTACAAGGTGCAAAATATAAAATTCATAAAGTTTTGGGTGTTTTCATCCATCAAAGAATTCACATTATGAATTTTATAATATTCCATATAAACTTTGTTTGCTATAACAGACGCCGATTTTAGTAATGACATCTTTTTACAACTCTCAAGAGACGTGGGTTAAAAGAGAATATCAAATAACCCTAACAAATGACATTTTTTCACATTTTTTTCACTGGGATCATAAAATCACTAGCCTTAGTGTAGATAAAGGAAAGGCACTGTTTTTCACTGTTGTCTACATATAATTGACTCTTTCCCCATTTTTCCCTGTCTGTTAGAAACTTGGCCCAGCTAACTAGAAAATGCTTAAATTTTGTAAGTAAAAATAATAATGGATTTTTCTTAATTTGTCTTCAGAAATTCAGACTTGACTTCAATGGTTTACTTATGACTGTTCTGCGTTACAGTGTGTGCATTCCAACTCGTAAGTGAAGGATTTTGACTTTACTTCAATTCAACTGTCAAAATCACAATACTTTAAGCAAACCCAAAGGCAGACTCTTAATACAATTAATTAACTGTGGCTATTCTTTTTTGAACTTTTGTCCATAAGTACTTTGTTGTAGGCTATATTAAAGGAATGAGATATTTCCGAGTCTAGAAAATTGTGGTTTGTTAAACAGCACCAAGAAAATGTAGGTTTCTACTTAAAAAAAGTTATACGTATATTCCATATGTCATCATTAACTCAGAGCAAATGTTATTTATTGGAGAAGTAATTTCAGCTTCTTAAATTTCACGTTTCGGACTCGTATACTGCAATCCTTCTTAAGGTGACTAAAGACAAATTGAGTAAACTTGAATTACAAATTTTGAATTAAAATTACCAAAAACAGCAACAACAAGAAAGTCCTACCTAACCATAAAAACTGACAAAACCTTCAATGATGCTTCCAGTTACGATACAGCGTTGACACATCATCATTTTCTGGCTGATGTGCCAGAGATGCACTAAACTCCATGATTTTCTGTATATTTCTCTCTTAAAAAGGCCCATACTTTTCTCGATAGATAATGAAACTAGTGTATTTTATTAAACACGTTTTTAGAGTCCCTGGTGCTCGCACTGAAACGCCAAAAATTTAAAAATATTGGTGCTGAGCTATGGTTTCATGATAAGACAATTGCAGAACAGGGCTATATTAAACTGACGACATGTCCAATATTAGTGCAGTAAGGTGCACTTTTTATGACTGCAATGTGTTCAATGACTGTAAAAGTATCAATATACAGATGCTCAGAAAAGGAGGTCGCTGGCATCCTCAAAATCGCTCGAACTACTTTAAAGCTATATCACAAGGAAAATGATATGTTTCTTTGTATGATTAAATAGCTTAAAGTTTCTTTGTTTTTTTTATACTTGTCTATTTTTCTTTTCTACATTTTAATACCGTGTTCCTATTCCCATCTATTTACTATTAGCAGCCATTTACTTCAGATTTATTTTTTTAACATCAATGCTCAATAAAACACAATCAATAAGGTGGTTAAAAACTCCCAACATGTGGCAAGTGGCGTTTAAAAAAATTCCTATCGCAAATGCTTAAAAATCACGAAAACAAAACTTAACCACAGTATCAAAATCTCCCTTGCTAGTAAGGTACCGTAGGCATTTAATTAGAAAAAGT